>BMAU01018523.1:0-155806 GCA_019973935.1 Trichonephila clavipes
GGGGTAATGTAAGGACAGTTTTTGTAGAATTTTTTTTCTCTCCTTCGATGAAGCTTTTTGTCAGCTGTTTCCGAATCGCGAAACGTGGTATGGTTGCAAGATAGCCAAATTAATTCCTATTCAAATAAATGTTAAACTTAAATAATTGTTAAACTTATTTATATAAATGCACTTAATTTCTGTTTATTTTCAAAAATGATCCTCATAATTTATATTTCAGTTTTTATATTTTTTACTTCTGTACTTGTATCGATTATATATATGCTTAACTGCATCATAACTGTATAAAATACTGAAAACGTGGCATTTTCTGTGCAACGCGTGTAGAGATAGCATTTTGCCGCCGGTGTTGAACGAACATGCAGCGTAAAAAATTCCAGTGATATTGATAAAAGTCTGTGAATAATGAATTCAATTAAACTCAACACATTCTTGAATATTTTATTGGAGTGTATGAAACAGCACTAATAGCTTAATTCCTCTACCTTGAAACAATGGACTTTGACATCAAATGTGAGTATGTGCCCAAGAACTGCCAGAGGAAGACTGCCGGAAGTGGGTTACATGAGGCGCGTAAAAGCGCGCCCAAAACCATTACTGACGAATTTCAAGGTGATTGACGTCGACAGGGAACATTTATGGACTATTAAAGACTGGGAAAGATAATATTTAGTGACGGAGTCAGGTTTGTATTTCTGGCAACCAAAGTAGTGCCTATGTAAGACGACTCATAGAATTCAGCCTCGGTGTCACGAAACCCACAGTAAAGCACCCGATAAAGTGATGAATGGGGTTGCATGGCTTCTCATGGTGTTGGAAGACTTCACATCGTTAGCGGAACAGTAAAAGCAATGAATTACATTGAAATACTACAAAATAAATTGCTACCAACTGCGAGAGATCTTTTTAGGAATCAATCATGGATTTTTCAGGACGATATAACGCCCCTTGTCATCGTGCAGAGGTAGTCCAGAAATGGTTGAAAGACCATACTGTGAATAGAATGAACTGGCCAGGACAGTCTCCTGAATTTAATCTGATAGAAAACTTATGGTTTAAAATTGGTTATGAAATTTCAAAGAAAAAACCTTCAAACAAACGTGAATTAATTGAAGCTTTAATATTTTCCTTCAACCATATTGTCCCGAAAGATCTTCTTTTGAAATTGGTGCATTCCATGCCAAAAAGATGTAGAGACATAATTAAAGTAAACGGCTCGCCCATAAAATATTGATTTTCTAACATGTGACAACAATGTAATTTTCAAAATGCTTATATATATTAAATATACCGTATTTGTCAATTTTCGTGTTATTTTTCTTTGCATATTATGCTATTCTGTATTGTTTTATTCTGCACATATTTCACATTGTGTTCAGGCAGCTTTACTACAAAAAATATTTTAGTCATTAAGAAACTAGTAGTAGATTTGAAATCAGCTTTAAAAAAATACATTAAAATCAATAACAATATTTAAGATAGTGCGATAATTTCACAACGAAAAATGAAGTCAAACATGAAAATTATGCAAAAAAATGAGTGTGTTCAGGACTTTTTGCCACCACTGTATTTTATTGCCCTGTTTGTGAGAAAATAACAGTTTTTTGTAAAAAAAATTGAGTTCTTGCATTTAAAATATATTTCAAAAACTTTCAAAAGTATTACAAATCTTATAGCTCTAAGCACAGCGAATGATATTATTTATGTACAGTTTATACGAACGTTTATTAGCCGAAGCGTCAAATATATATCCGGACCTGTTTTTTTTTTGTCAACTACATGTACTGTATATGAATACGTTTTCGAACAGTGCAATGCTCAACATTTGTTTCGCGTGAGGTCAAAAGTGACAGGAAAACCCAAGGTCAGGGATATTTGGGGAATTTTTGTGTGATTTGGTAAACATCAGCGCGGAATATTAGGTCAGTTTGTTTCCAAGTGAGGGGGTGTATACGTGCTCTTTTGTTGAGGTGTACAGCGAAAAATAAGCGATTATTTTCCACAATAAAGGTAAAATTGCGACATTTTGCACCTATCTTGCTCTTTCTTCAGGCACGTTTCCCGCATGTGATGATTTTCAATATTCGTTAAGTGTCCAATTTCATGTACTGCATGGATCACATTCGGTTTTCGGTTATCTGAACAATCGCTTATCCGAACGGTGTCTGATTCCAATTGATTCGGATAAACGACGTTCTACTGTACTGTATAAATATTATTCGACTATATATATTTGTTAGAACCCCTCTGGGTTCCACCCTGGGCACCAAGATTAATTTGAGGCAAAGAATCACTAAGAACCATTGATATAGTAATAACTTGTATATAGTAATAACTTGTATTTATTATATTGATTCAATTATCAGAAACTCTAATAACATATAATGTTTCTATGTTACGTCAAACAAAAGGGATTTACCTTTAATATTAAATTAAATTACGAATTATAAAATTAATCAATAATTACGCGTAAGATCAAATAAGGTTTACCGAAATAGGAGGTCCGAGAAATACACGTAACTCGAATTATTAGCTTTCATTAACTTAAACTAATTTCATTAAACTAACGATTGTTTTAAACGATAATAAACTATAGTATATCATCTGACCTTAGGTATCTTCACAAGATGTCTTCGTAGATTATTAACCATAATTCTTCAGTATTGCAATCCAATTGAATCTTCCAAACTTGAGGCTACTGCTGCTGGCTCAATAGCCTTCATCCTTGCTAGCTTACAGCGCTCTACTTATATACCCTATCTACTTTGCATATCCCGTTCGCTTTTTGGAGTTGATTGGAAATATACGCGAATTTATAATCCCCAAAAAGATGCCTAAGAATATTAGTGGAAAGGTTCCGTATAGATTCGTCACATATTAATTAGAATTTTCAATACAAGGTTTACCGTAGCTGCAATATTTCGCTTAAATTTCACACAAAATTCCAAATATATCCAAAATTATTTTTAATTTCTTGGAAAATGTACTTGAATTCCTAGTTTTATATCCCAATTCAAACAAAAAAAAGTGTTTATTTAGTTTAAAATTTATGTATTTAAAAAAAAGTGTACAAGTCTAATTTTTTTTATGTTTATATTTTTGAAGCTATCATTTTTATACCCAGTGTATAACGCGCATCCATAAATTTTGACTTTAATTTCTGTGCCAAAAGTTGGCGTTATACGCCAGATTTTACACTATTTAGTTTGACTGAAGATTTGAGAAAATGTCACCAAACTTTGACCCTCCATAAAAAGGAAAAAATAATACATATTACCCTAAGAAAGTCATTTTAAAGGATGACCCATTCCAAAATGGTACACAATTCTCCCTTTCCTATTCATAAAAATATCGATTTTTCTTTTTTTTTACAAAATGACTTCCTTTTAAAAAACTCAATTTTATAAGTATGTTATTCAAAAAAAAAATCAAAAAACAAATTTAAAATAAGACAGAAAACCCTTTTGTAACATTTTAATGAATTAAATATTCGAAGTGTTTGCCTTCTATATACACGAACGCAAGCTCTACATGTTTTTAAAAGTGATCGCTTGATGACTCGTGAGTAAATGGCTAAATTTATTTCTTCCACGGCTTCAGCAATTCTTTGGTGCAGTTAGCTACATTTTCGATTGGTTTGAAAGAAGGTATCGTGTCCACTATTTATCACAACCTAATAGTTGCTTTTCTAGTTTCAGTTGGTGATTATATATCGGAAAGGAACTGTAGATAATCGCCAAAAATAAATATTTGTAGCTAAGATTAAATTCTTTAGAAAAATATACTGGCGTCATTTGTGTGTGTGTGTGTTGTAATCAATTCTAAATAAACCCAAAATAATTAAGAATAAATTTAAAATTGAAAAAATAATAAATACATATTGTATTCTGGCTATTCTAACCTAATATTCCTACCTACTCTTGTCATCAAAATGGACTAAATTCATGTGACGTCATAGTCACATGATAACTGAGCCCCGTGTTTTCGGCCAGTTCATAAATTAATGCGACGTCATAATTATATCATAAATATAATCACTCGTTTCCAGCCAATTAGTTCATGCACTTCACTGTTGTCAACTTTTGCTTTTTGCAAAAACTTTCTTTTAGAAAGTACATATTTGTCACCGATATAATAATGCACATAGTTAAACACAATGCACTTAATTTAAAAGTATTCGTATAATGTAAGTATTTTTTATTAATTTTGAAAGCTGTTTGAAGAATTTTAACAAGTGAACTCTACCAAATCATCAAATTTTAAATGTTATCTAAACTTTAGAAGTTGAATAACTAGTATGTTAATTTTTAATCAATGGGAAACACGTGATTGCCGTTATCATGTGACCATCATGAATTTCGTCTAAAGTATGAGAAAAAATAAGATCATTACGTAAATGTTGCAAACTGTCTTCAATTCTGCAACTATTTATGTTAATTAAATACAACTAAACAAAAAATTGCACTTCCACGCACGTTGGTGCCGGAAATAAGCAAATTCGGTGACTGACATTGAGATGCGCAATGGACGCTTTTTGGAATTGCGATCTGTAGGGTTATTTAAAGTGAAGGAGATATCTGAGAGGGATCATTATTCACTCGTGATATATATATATATTAGGAGTGGATCGAGACAGCGCTAATGCACCCAGATAGTTTTTTTAATGTAGTGCTAGCGCCATCTTTTACGAAATATAGAAACTAAAATAATTGAATTGCCTTGCTATTTTTGTATCCCTGTATTAGTCGAACGTTTTTGCGGAAGTGCTTTTGCATTTTATTTACATTTTTAATAACTTTTACTTTTGGTTTCTTGTTTTTTTAGCTTTATTTTGTTTTATTATATTTCTTTTTATTTTAATTAGTCAATCTTTTTTTTTATTTTTCTGTAATCAATTTTTGCATATACTTATTGTTTTCTGAAATGAATGTGCATAGCAGAGACTTAATCTGCTCATTTTGTAATCAAGTAATTAGTAAGAACCAAAATAAAAAAAACTCTAAAACAGACCTACGTTGAAAAAAACATAATGAACCTAATGAGTGAAATAAACCTTGCTGATAAAAAATTAATTTTTAAACAATATTTATTTGCAATATTTCAATTAAAAATCATTGTAATTCTGTTGCAAAGAGCAAACAAAGGAGAAAATACAATGATAAATAACTACAGAGATAAATGAAATATATATGGGCAGTAAGATATGTATAAAGCACACGATCTTCATAAAACTAAAGGAGAAACACATTATCAGAGGCAAAGTAGAACCGTGATGACATGAGACATAAAATCCCACCAACACTCAATTGTAAAGAAATCCAAAGAAAAATGAGAAAATCCTATCAAGCTGTATCGTTTTCTAAAGAGTGTTTTTTCCAGGTATGAAGATTAAGTTGGCATTACTTCTCTTAAGATGGCGACCGATTTAACAGCTGTCAAGTGATTTATTCTCAGTTTGGTTTGGCAATTCATCAAAACGATCATCAAACAAGGCGTAGATTCGTCGAAATGGGCCCAAAACGAGATTGCCGTTTATCCGATTTTCATAAGCGAATTTTGTTTGGCGATGAAGCGCACTTCTGGTTGGAATGGCGTCAACAAACAAAACTGCCGCATTTGGAGTGAAGCTAATCCACAAGTGTATGTCGAAACACCGTTACATCCAGAAAAACGACTGTTTGGTGCGCTTTATGGGCTGGTGGAATCCTTCTTCAAAAACGATGAAGGCCACAAACGTTACAGTCAATGGTGATCGGTATAAGAGCCGCTGATTACTAACTTTTTTCATTTCTGAATTGAACAATCATGATGTCCAGGAGCTGTGGTTCCAACAAGACGGCGCAACATGTCACACAGCTCGTGCCACAATCGATTTATTGAAAGACACGTTTGACCGCCTAATTTCACGTTTTGGACCTGTGAATTGGCAAAGATCTTATGATTTAACACCGCTAGACTATTTTCTGTGGGGCTATGTAAAGTCATTGGTCTATGCGGATAAGCCACAAACGCTTGACCATTTGGAAGACAACATTCGCCGTGTTATTGCCGATATACGGCCACAAATGTTGGAAAAAGTCATCGAAAATTGGACGTCCAGATTGGACTACATCCCAGACAGCCGTGGCAGTTCTATGCCAGAAATCATATTTAAAAACAATGCCACAAGATTATCTTTCGAAAAAAAATTCATGTCAATCGAATAATACATCGTTGTTTTATTGCAATTTAAAGTTCTATACCTCTAAAAAAACACCCTTTACAAACATTTTTGGATCACAAATGGTATAAATCGAATATATATTTCAAAAAATCTGATCTGTTTTCCTGTAATGATGAGAGCATGGTATTTGTATATGAAGGAAGAAAAGAAATAACCTTATTTTTTCCAATCAAAGGAAATGTCATAGAAATATATGCATATGTTACAATGTATTAATATGCAAATGTTTACAATGTATATGTATAAAATCTTCAAAAATCTATATGAAGAACAGATTGTCAGAAAGAAAATCAAATCATGATGCCACACGACAGAAATTGCATTAACACTGAATTTTAAAGTGCATAAGAAAATAACTTTGTTATACATTCAATCACATCGATTGTGTTTCAGTGAAAACCTTCTTGATAAACAATGTTAACTATCTTTCCATGAGGACTTATCAGTTATCAAAACCACGAGGCCAAACACAGCAACATGTAGGAAAAATGCCAAAATCTAGTGAACACCAGTTGATATAAAGAGGGTAGTTTTTTCAAATATTGTCAATCTGTTAATATATAGTAATCAGTTAAAATTTTTAACTATTTTCTTTTTGTTATACTGCTAGCTAGGATTTTCTACTTTATTGTTAGAATAAGCAAGATTTAGAATTTGTCAATTAACAAAGAAAAGCAATATTTTTTTTCAGTCAAAAAGAAACTGTGTAAAAGATTTTTTTGGTGAATGAATAATCATGATCTAAGATTCTGTTTGGAAAAGTTTCACAAATTATTGTTTAGCTGAAAAACTAACTTTTGAGTCACAATATCATATAACTTATGTCCACTACAATCATAAGTAAAAAAATAAACAAATATAAAGCTGTGTGAGGCTGAAATAAAAATTATAACATTAATTTAAATTAAAAGATTATCTAAAACAGAAATTTAAGCCCTAATTTTGATAAAATTACCATAAACAGTTCTGAACAAGCAAAACACTAAGAGAAAATCATAAATATGAAAAATTTAAACGGATTCATCAGGCAAAGCAAAAGTGTAGATATTTTAATGAAATTTACATAATTAAAACAAATTTGGCTTTTCAGTCATATTTATTTTATAATACAATAAATTATTTTCATTAACTAAATTAATTGCAGATTACACTGAGGTTTGATATTTTATGCTTTTATTTTTCTTCATTCAAAGCAAAAGTGTAGATATTTTAATGAAATATTATATTTATTATTTTATAATACATTAAATTATTTTCATTAACTACATAAATTGCAGATTAAACTGAGGTTTGATAAATAATCATGAGATATATTCACAAAATTAAATAATATTTTGGACAACAAATGGCGATATCACTGCATTAAAAGAACTTTATCTAGGTGCAGCAGCGCTGTCTTGATCCACTCCTTATAGATTCGGTATAAGGGAAAGCTCTGTCGTTTTTGAACACGTGCACTTTTATGTGCTACCGATTCTTAGAAAGAATTCGGATCTGACTGAAACAGGTTTAAATAGTTAGATTAGATGATTTATGCACATTTTTTCGCATTTTAGTCAGTTTTTTTAAACTTGCAAAGCTCTCAACATGAGTGAAGAAAAACTGCACTGAAGACATTGTTTGAGTACCGAAAAAGGAAATAACGCGATGGAGGCAAAGAGCAACTTGTGGGGCATGTTGGGAGGGAAAGCTGGAACATGCCAAAGATGTCTTGTGAAATTTCGCTTTGGTCATTTTCCTTTGGAAGATGAACCTAGTTTAGGAAGGCCATCAGCTTTCAATGACGAAGTACTATGCAGTATGATCAGGACAAATTCCCTTTCAACTTCCCCAGAAGTGGGCTTCAAGTTTGGAATTCATCAGACGACTGCTTTGAATTACATTAAAAGGCATGATTTCGTGTTTAAACACTCTGTTTGGGTGCCACACGAATTAAGTGAAAAAAAAAATTTAAAGGGGGTCCGGCACTTCCATAGGAGCCCATGTTAAATTACGTAAGTTTATGTACCTTTTTTTCTCAGAAACTTCTAGCTACTAATAGATGATATTTTCACAGTAGGTTATATATACTATCAGTACTACTTTGGTAGAGGGTTTTGTGTTTTTGTTAAAAATTAATTATGAATTTTTTAAAAAATGCCAAATTTTTTCCCTTAAAATTTAGTTTAAAAATACATTATCTAAAACATTTCGCTAGATATATCTTATTCCCTCCATTAAAATGTGTAAACATGTTGAAAGTATGCTCCCTGAAATTTTGAGGATCCTACATTAATTAGTTTTTGAGAAAAAGGCCCATAAAGAGAAAAAATATTGCATTTTGAGAAAACAGGCTTTAAAGTAAAAATTTGTAATTTGTCAATAAGAGTGGCTTACTTTTAAAAAATAAAAACGCTTCTAATTATCACATTTCTATGTATCATATATCATTTTAAGCAGAAATGTTTTAACTTTTAAAAAATGTAAAAAAAGTCAAAATCGGTATTTTTCAAAAATTCATGTGCCGAACCCCCTTAATGGACAGAATTTCGAAATGTTCTTCAAATCTTGCTCATCACAAAAGGGCACCACTTTATTACTGGAGATGAAAAGTGGATAATGTAAAATACATGGTTAGAAAAAAAGCATATGTTTACTAAGGGGAGACACCACCATCCGCATCCAAAGCTGGCGTGCATTAGACAGGGGCATAGCTACCACAGTATCAATGATACAGAGCCCCCCAAATGTGTAATTACAGTCCCAATAACAGGGCTCGCGTATCTAAGTAAGGGATCCGAAGGAATTTTAATACAGGGCCCACTCAGAACTAGCTATGCCACTGGCATTAGAAGAAAGTTATAATGTGTTATTGGATAAGACAGCAAGGGTGCTGTGCACTACGAGTTGCAGGAAGAAAATGAAACGGTTGTTACTGTTTGTAACTTGATGTTTTGAATAAAAAATTTCCACATAAATGTTCATATTTGGCCAACAGAAAGGGCACGATCTTCACACGTGGTAAAAAATAGCAGATTTGGGTTGGGAAACTTTACCTCAGCCAGCATATAGTCCTGATATTGCACCATCTAATCTGTTCAGGTCGTTAGAAAATTTTCTTGATGGAAATGAATATATAAATTATGAGAGTTTTCAAATGGCAGCGGAAGAATACTTTCTCCACAAAACAGATGACTTCTTTTCCAGGGAGTTAGATAAGCTGCCAGTACTCCGAGAGACAGTTGTAACTAACAAAGGACAATATATTTTAAATTAAATTTTAAATAAAAAGTAAAAAAAAAACTTTTTTTTCCTTAGGAAAAAATGACAGAACTTTTCCTTAGACCCGATATATGGGACACAATAGATATCATTTAAAAGAATATCAAAAGTGGCGAATAATTGGAAGAAATGATGGAGTCAAACACAAATAAAGGTCACTCAAGAATTGAATATCCCTCTAAGTGTCATATCAAGAGAGAGAGTTTGGAGCCACTTTTTAATCACCAGATCAGTTGACAGACAGCGTGGTCAACAACTGCATCCGAAAAACATTTTCTGTCACAGTCAACTTGAAGCGATTGCAAGACTTAGTTTCAGACCAGGCTACCACAGGAAGTTGAATTAGCCATTCCATTTCTAAACTAAGGCTCAACGAGGTTTGACTGATGTGTTAGTGAGAAAACCATAGTTTTTGTCCCACTAACTACAGATTTTAGAGGAACCTATTTAAGCTGATGCCGTTTTCGTGTAAAATTTTACTAAGATCTAGTATTGTTTACTGACGAGTCTAGATGTAATCTAGATTGATTCTAGTCGTAATTTGATATAAAAGAGGATCACAAGATTTGCCTTCTCTAGTCCGTGAAATATCACGTTTATGTGACAGCTGTTTAATGGTTTGGGGAGAAATCATCACAAATGACTACATACCTTTCAAAGAGGTTCTGTAACCATCTGGAGATATGTGGACGAGATACTGGAACACCAAAAGACTGATTAGAAGTGCTGTTGGTTCAGAGTTTTTGTGAAACAAATTTTGTGTGATGACAAGGGCTCAGTTATATGGAGCCGCGGTCGCCAAACTTTTTGACCTCACAGACCAGTAAGTTTATAATTTAAATCCCACGGACCACTACTAGGATTTTTTAAGTGTTAAATATATTTATAAAAAAATTGTGTTCTTAGAACACGTAAAATGTACCCAGTTAATAAAATGAAACTGTTAATTGTAACCAAATTATGAAAGCTTTATTAATAAACCATAATAAAATAAACTGTAAAAACGAAATTTAAAAATGGTTTAAGTATCGTACATTCCTAGTGTGATGGATGTTCCAGCTTAATTGAAATGAGATTATCGATATTTGGATCCAATGTTGTTATTGCAAGACGGAGAACTGCTTTTTCTTTTCAAGCTGAGATTGGTACCCTGTTTTGATGGCTATTACAAATGAACAGGCCTTTTCACATAAATAAATTGTGTAGAATTGAATCGGAATTATCATTGCCTGTTCATTAAAATAGTATTCACTTTTTTATGGAAAGTCAAAATTGAGATCTTGATAAGGATGAATGAAATTTAAATTTGAGAGTTTCGTCGGACGATAGGTCTTCGAGGCTTTCTTTTAGATGCATGCTTTAATTATTATTCTGAATTTTCGCGGCACACGGATCTATTTTCTACATATAACAATGCAGCTACAGCAGTACGACTTATTTACCGTGGCATTATTCTATGAAGTAGCGTTTTTATAACTTTTCACATATTGTTATGAATTGAATTATGTTTCAATGCATCTTAAGACATGACTTAGGGGATCAGTAAGTATATTTCACATTTTTCTGGGGACCAGCGAAATTTTCCCGGGGACCACCACTTTGGCAACCTTTGATACGGAGCATATGTAGTATCAGAATACTTGCAAACAGAACATATTACTCGAATGAACTGGCGTACTTACTCGCCTGACTTGAACTCAATTGTGGGATGCGTTGGAGCACACTGAATTTGATATACTGTGATTGAGGATTACCAACAGTTAAATTTTTCTTTTGAAGGAATTTTTTTTTTTCGTTTTTTTATCTCATCTGAACATATATACCAACATAATATTTGTCTCTCTTCTTATTTTTAGCAGTAAAATGTTGAACATGTTTTTACATCCAGCGTCAACTAAATTCTTATTTTCAAATAAATAAGAATTTCAAAATACATTATTTTATTCAAACCAAGAAACATAACTTATTTAATGTGTAGGGTAAAATGTAAAGTATTTCTTTTTTAGTGAAATTATTAAAAGTTTGAGAAAGGGGAGATACACAAACAGACACACTTACAATACTAAAATTACAATAGAGACATATTTGATTTCATTTGTGTGGCAGTTAATAAACAAGTTGTTTTTTCTACTACAAAAATTGATTCACAGTGCTTTGAAAAATGGTGATGCATGAAAAGGAAATTTTGAGCATTACTTGATAAAGTTTGAAAGGTACTAAGCTAAACTTGTAGCTGAAAGAGCATTAACGAACAGTATCAGAATCATAACTACATTTCACTGGTGCATTACCTTCGTACACTGCTTGAATAAATGTTGGCAAAATTAAACAAAATTACCATGTCCATGAATTTGTAAAAATGAACTGGCTTGTCCTTTAATAGCAAGTATGATAAAAATAATATAAAGGATTTATAATAAAGAGGGGGGAAGGAAACAAATTTAGAGGATAGAAAAAGAAATTTTACACTTGTCTTCAAAACTTTTCTTGAACTAATTAAATCTAAGTAGAAAAACAATTTTGGTAAATTTCCCTTATAGAAATGTTGTATGGAAATTAAAATACATAATTTAGTTTTTGAGCAAACACAGATTGAATGCTAAACAAGATTTTAAGGACATTTGTACATTTTTTAAAAATTAGACATTTAATTTATATTGAAAAAACTTATGTGGTTAAAAAACTTATGTGGTTTAAAGATTAATAAAAGTTTGCTAAGGATTAAACAATCAAAGTTGCATTTGTTAAAAATCTATGCTTTCTTTTTTCCAGATTAAAATGTATTCAGAGTTTACTAGTTTTTTTTTCAATATCATTTAATCATATGTTATCCTAATAAAATGTTATGAATCAAATGAAAGACATTCAAAAATGTGCATCAGATAAAACATTTTATTTTTAAAGCTCTAAATAAAAAAAATCTGTGTTTTATAACTTTTTTACATTCTTAACATGATGAATATAAGGTGTAAATATTTATTTTGTTAAACAGATACATGTATCATTATGAAAAAAAAAACCTTTCATACAAACACACAGTGGTATCCACTTTTTATTAAAAATCAAATGATGTTCACGGGTACTAATCGGTGTGGGAATGTTGTTTTCCAAATTTCTCAAACCAAAGAATTTTTTGTATGAATAAGTAAATGTTTTTTTAAAGAAACATTTTTAGAAAATGCCTTCTAGCAAATTTCACTAACACAAGGCTTTTCTTTGGTTTGAACATGCAATAAGCGTTTTAAAGTACCTCTTTGAGAAAATCCTTTCTTATAAAATTTACACACATAAGGCTTTTCCTTTGTATGAATACGCATATGATCTTTTAAAGAACCTTTTTCAGAAAATGCTTTTTTGCAAATTTCCCAAACATAATGCTTTTTATTTGTATGAACATGCAAATGAACAACTAAAGCATCCCTTTGAGAAAATGACTTCTTGTAAATTTCACATACAAAAGACTTTTCATTGGTATGAATTTGCAGATGTCTTTCTAAAGTATTGTTATTACTATATGCTTTCTAGCAAATTTCACAAATGCAAGGATTTTCCATTGTATGAATACGCAAATGATACTTTAGGTTACCTCTTAGAGAAAAGGCTTTCTCACAAATTTCACAAACATAAGGCCTTTCATTGGTATGAATACGGCAATGAGCCATTAAAGAGCTTTTTTGAGAAAATGCCTTTTTACAAATTTCACAAACATAAGGCTTTTCCTTTGTATGAATACGCAAATGATTTTTTAAAGTGTTTTGAGAAAATGCCCTTTTGCAGATTTCACAAACATAAGGCTTTACCTTTGTATGAACACGCAAATGATTTTTTAAATTAACTCTTTGGGAAAAGGCCTTCTTGCAAATTTCAGAAATATAAGGCTTCTCATTAGAATGAATATGCAAATGACTCTTTAAATGACCTGCATGATAAAAGGCTCTATAGCAAATTTCACAAATGTAAGGTTTTTCATTTGTATGAACACGCAAATGAACAACTAAAGTACCTTTTTGGGAAAATGCCTTTTTGCAAATTTCACATACAAAAGACTTTTCATTGGTATGAATTTGCAGGTGTCTTTTTAAAGTATAGCTTTTGCTAAATGCTTTCTTGCAAATTTCACAAAAGCAAGGTTTTTCCATTGTATGAATATGCAAATGATTTTTTAAATCCTTTTTTTCAGAAAAGATCTTTTTGCAAATTTCACAAACATCTGTATGAATATGCAAATGATACTTTACTGTACCTCTTCGAGAAAATACATTCTTGCAAATTTCACATATAAAAGACTTTTTATTGGCATGAATTCACAGGTGTCTTTTTAAAGTATAGCTATTATTATCTAATTTCTTGCAAATTTCACAGACCTTACATTGATATGACTAAGCAAATGTCTTTTTAATGTAATATTTTTAGAGAATGTCTTCTAGCAAATTTCACAAATATAAGGCTTTTTGTTTGAATGAATATTCATGATTTTTAAAAAAATACTTTTTAAAAAAAATGGCTTCTTACAAATTTCACAAACAAAAGATTTTTATTGTTATGAATACACAATTGCCATTCTAATTTAAAATTTTTGGGAAAAAGTCTTTTGGCAGGTATTACAAGAAAAAGGGTTTTCATTTGTTTGGATAGGGAAAAATGTTTATCAGTAAAAGACTCATTGCAAAAGTAACATGTGTAGGGGTGTATCATATTTTAGGTAGAGTAGTTTGTAATAAATTTTAGAAGATTGATTTTCTCAGTAAGAACATACTTATGTCATGTTCGAATGAATTATTTGTACAGTTATTACAAGTCCATACACTTTCCACTGAATGGTGTTGCTCTCGCCTATGGAATTCTCTTCAGCTCATTCAAAGGAAAATAACATCTTTCTCTTGGATGTATGATCATTCATTGGATTATTCAGACACAGTTTTGCACTTCAGGACTTCTTTACCCCAGTATTCAATGAGAATGCTTGAAAAATAAAAGCAATACATAGTTCTTTATTTTTTTTACCATATATATAAATATGAATTAAATGTTATAGGAAAAAAGCATTTCTTAACTCAACAAGCTAAAACAAGAAAATCGGTTACAAATAAATGAAGCCTCATAATGTTAATAACTGAGCATTTTCAATATGAAAAATCTTTTAATAAATATGATGTATACAATTAGAATTGTAGGTCCATTCTTTTCAAATGAAATTTTCATCAGATAGCCAGGCACAATAAAGTCACTGTTCTTAGTGGCTAAAGATTTATTTTTCCAATTACAGCCAAACACACACAACACAAAACAACATAAAAAAACTAACTATGAACATTTAATTATTTAAAACCATCTTTCTTCCATGCTTGCCGAAGTTATCGCCATCCCACCATGTTATCTCCTATTCCTTAGTCTCCCCTCCTCTGTCTGATTTCAATGGCCGCACCACCTACAAAGTTTTTAAATGCCAGGCGAATCTTACACATCCCACCAACAGAAGCACATACGTCATAATCAATGACCAGGTGCTAAAAGAAAGAGGTTAGTCACACACTCCCGAAAGAGTCCTACTTCTGATACATAATACACAAACCTTAGTTGAAGAGAGTGCACTATCTAATTTAATAACACGTGAGGCATGACTAATAAAAACAGTAATACACAAATATATTGAAAAACAGGAAATAAAATAAGGTTACGTAATCATGAATATAATGATTAATGTTTTCACACTTGTTCAATAACACAAGAGGCATGGCTAAAAAAACCCCCCATTAATACACCTATAAAAATTCACAAAAACTAATTACTCATAGTTTAGAAAAGAATTAAGATTCTCACACTAATTTAATAACACAAGTGGCATGACTAAAAAAGAATCATTAATACACAATATATTGAAAATAAAGCAATAAACAAGGTTATATAATCATGAATATAGTAAGGTCAATATTTTCACACTCATTCAATAACACAAGAGGCATGGCTTTAAAAAAAATCATTAATCCACATATGAAAATTCACTAAATCTAAATACTCATGGTTAAAAAAAAAATTAAAATCCATGATACAACCAATACTCTCTTAACTTTTCTCCCCTCTCTATATTCATATAATAAATAAACAAACTAAACTTATCTCACTATGAACACCAAGTTTCTCTCAAATAATAATCTTGAATTATCTCTAAGAGTACTCATGTAAACAGCTAATACATAAATCAATCAATAATAGACGTTTTCCAAGTATACTACAAAAATTTCACTTTTAACTAAATATGAAGGTTACCACATATATGCATATACAACATTAACAACAACAACAAAAAAAACAATAAGAAAAATAAGGATACATTATACTCCAAAACAGCTAATACATAAATCAATCAAAAATAGATGGTTTCCTAATACACTATGAAAATTTCACTTTTAAACATATGCATATGCACCATTACAAAAAAATAATAAAAAGGTTACATTCTAGTCCAACTTGAGAAGGATGATTGATTTTTATCTCCCCACACAATCCAATCTTAAAATGTCCACTTGGGAGGGGGAGAGAAGCAAATGCCCGTTTTCGAGTATCCAGCTCCCGAAAGTACTCTCTCCGTTTCTCCATCCACCCTGGGTCAACCACCCTAAAGTCTAGGGGTCGAGTTTCACCCCTAGCCTTCCCGTCCCGGGAGATGTTGTCGTGTGTTCTCAATTTAAGTCGAACTCGTTTCCTTGTCTTTCGATTCTCTTTCTCGCGATGATCGTCATATCTTCATAGTACCATCTCGCTTGATAAAATCCTTCAGTTTCCATGCAAGTTTTCCTATTCCACTTTTATCCTGCGAATATTTGCGTCTAAAACTCCAGTGCTGAGGTATAAGTACCCACTGTTTGCTGTAATTTGGCAACTGTCATTCTGCTAAGTTTTTTGGGTTTTCTTTCAGGCAATTTTGGCGTTTCTTCTTCAATTTCATCATCATCTGGGTCCACTCGCTCTTTACTAAGGATTACGGAATTAACACCTCCTTTAGCTTTACCTTTTCTCACATCTACTGGTGTTTCTTCTTTTTCTTTCTCCACAGCAACAGGTTGTGCTACGGCACATTGATCCGCACTACGCATCTGAACTTGTTCACCCTTAAACACAAGAACCTTCTCGATTGTTTGGGGTACCTCCATATCTTCATCTGACAATTTTTCCTGCTCTTCATTTAACAACTGATTTTGCTCGTTCATTCTTTTACATCTTTCTTCTGGTAAACACTTCTGTTCTTTCGTTTTACATTCCTCTTGAACATGTCGCATCTGTTCTTCCACAAGCCATTTTTCTTTCTTCAATCTCATTTCTTCTTCCATCTTCCGCCCTTCCTCCTCAGCCTTGAGTTTGACCTCCACTTCAGCCTTGAATCTGGTCTCACTGTTAAGATTGGATCTCACTTTGTTTTCAATATTGCCTACGTCTATCGACCCTTCTATGTCTGGGCATGAACCCTCTTCAAATGTTTGGACTTCACAGATGATTGAATTCCTAATCTCATCCAATTTAATCTTTTCTTTTTTGTTCTTTTATAATAGTGTTCAAAAATTCTCTACAAAACTCCTTGTTGAAGTATTTATTGTTCAAGATAGCATCCCTCAACTCAAACACTCTCAACCCAAGGACATCTTCAATCCCCATTTCTGTAGCCATAACTTACAGATATACTTTTGATCCCCTTCCTAAAAATGCCATCTCGCTCCTTACTATAGTTGTCCTAAATCAATCAAGTAACACTCTAATTTCAAAACGCAAATGGTATGCTTAATTAATCAAAGTGGGTCTTATATTTTTAAAAGATAAATGTTTTGTATTTCTTTAGCATAAAATTAGCAAATTTATACCTTACTAAATTTTGCACATATGATAGACCAAAATTAAATTCACCAAAATACTATTACTACAATAATAATACAAATTTCTGCTGCATAAAATAATATCTCAATTTTTCGAAGTTTGTAATCCTAAAGATTTTCATAAATCACAGTAATTAAAGAAAAAATAAAAATATCCGCATTCACATCACTTTCACAAAATAAATCAAAATAACAATAAAAGAAAATCAACCTTTTAGCCAAAATAAAAAAAATCATCAGTAATCTAAAGACATATCATATTCGATACTTAAAAAAAATGATATACTCATAAATACAAGCTCTACTTGGCAGACACAATATTCTTTAATAGTATTAAAAAAAAGTTATTACACTTTATTCTAATAAAAAAAATGCACAACACAGTTGCAAAGAAAGTTCTGCTTAAGACCTTGAACAATCACTCTCACTTTAATTTATTCTTTGTGTACTCATCAATGGTTAAAATCCTATGTTCATAAATGAGTCATAGTTGAATCTGATATGCATACAGAAAAGAGAAATGAATATATATATATATATATATATATATATATATATATATATATATATTTAAACCACCAAGTATTATAACTGAGTGAAATAATGAATAAATCTTTCAACAAATAATGCACATTTCACATAAAAAAAATATACCCTTTACTTAGATATTCTGCTTAATGACATTTGATTTTAATTCAGTAATATTTTAATACCATAAATATCTGAATTGATGTTCAATAGAAATACATATATCTAATATTTCATAACCTTTCTGGTGAAACCCAATAAATATCTGATCTTCTTTCCTAATGTTTCTGATGAAACACAAACAATATATATTTTTTAACCTCTTGGAATAGATGATATCATTAATTCTCACTTTAAATCAAAAGAAAAATGTTTTCTATGACAGAAAACTAAATATTTTTCACAGTCACCATTTAATGATTATAATGAGTCACATGGAACAATGTTTTCTCTGATAGAAAACTAAAATATTTCTCGCGGTGATCATTTCCTTATTTTGGACTATTACGTTCAGCTAAGCGAGACGATGCAACTATGAACTCGATAACGGAACTTCCGCCGCTTATCGCTCAGAGCGCAACCATGGACACCGATCCGCCCCTCACCGACGCGGACATCTGTGCGAGAATGAGAGAGCTACGACAGGATGTTCTCCTCCAAGGCGGATCCGTCCGCTACCTCGAATACAACCTTGGCCTAGCCCAGATAGGAGAAGTCCTCCAATCCAAGGAGCAGATAGACAAACTCGCAGCGAACCTGCAAGAAATGAAGGAGCTCTTGGAGCGCAAAAGGGGTGAGTTGGCATCATTCAGTGTTTGCCCTGTCCCCAGTTGCCAGTTTCACGCCGCCGTAACTTCTCCTGAGAAAATTAAATCCATTGATAATCTCATTAGCGATTACTACACTAATGAAATCCCTCTTATACCTTCCGACCTCGCTAGCAATAGTGTTAAAAGTAAAATTAAAGAAAAACCAAAATCAATTGATAATACCCTAAAAAACGATAAAAATAAAATAACCGAAAAAGCTAAAACTACTAAGCAAACCGAAGATCCCTATAAGCTGAAAAAAGCCCGCCCTGACGGTTTCTCCTCCCCCACTAAGCATGTTAAGAAGCAAAAAATGCTTCAGAACTACTCTATCGGCGCCACGGCGCCAGTCGCTACCAGTAACAAATTTGAACCCCTTGCCGGACCTAGTACCTTGCCAGAGAAGGAAATTGCAGCGATGTCAGTTACCAAACCGAACATCCCCCCTATCAACTTAAAATTCACAGAAAACTATAACCTCCTACTTCAGGAAATTTCAAGGAAATACCCCAAGTCAAAGTCGAAGCTGTCTGGGAAATTTTTCAAAATTTTCGCGGCCTCAATAGACGACCACCGTGCTATCACCACTCTCCTCACCGAGAAAGGCGAACAATATTTTGCACTAAACCCGGTTTTGAATAAACCACAAAAAATAGTCATTAAAGGCTTACCAATAAACACCGACATTGAAGAAATCCGACAAGACCTAACATCACGCGGCTTTAAAGTCATTAAAGTCGCACAATTTAATAAATCAAAATCAAAAATGAAACTCCCCATTTTTATGGTGGAAATCGAAAAATCCCCGGATTCCCCAGACATCTTCAAACTTGAGACTTGTTGCTACCTCACAATCAAAGTTGATACATATAACCGCAGACCAGGAGCAGTGCAGTGCTATAACTGCAACCTCTTTCATCATTCAGTGCATAATCAGGGCTAATAATTAACTAAATAATTATAATGAGTCATTTTTACATGTATTAACTGTTTTTATATTTTTCTCTAAGTTGCAGTTACTATAGCAAGTGCTGAGAGTTCTTTCAGCATATTAAAATTAATAGAGTTACTTTCAGTCATGTATGTGTACAGAAGGCTTAAATGCCCTTGCCATATTATCTTATGTTTATAAATAAACATGTATTTGTAATTTTACTCGTTAAGTACAATGTTATGCAGAAATGAATAGTTTTCTATTGGAAACTTCATCTTTATATATCTCGACTACTAAATATTATGCATGGATATGCGACACTTGGATCACAAATTCAGATTATTAATGCGAGTATGAAGTATATTAAAAATTTACATTATAAATTCAATACTTTTTTTAATTATCTTTGTATAAAGTGTTTATAACATGTTGAACAACTTATTTTAAATTATTGTATAATATTAAGGAACGTTTCATCAGAAAAAATGCTATAATTTTCACAAATTCAATTTAATTTCTTATTGAATATTACATACTTCTTTAAGCTATTGTTTATCTCATATTAGATAGAGTTAATATGAAAGTTTTTGATTAATAATAAATATTTATCCATTGATGAAAATGAATTTTATTTTTATAACACAATGAATTGTAAATACGATAGAAACAATTCAATACAATATACATATGTGACATGCAGCCAAAAGCAACGCAGTCTTCGCGCGCAGGCGCATTGAATCGAAACTAAAACAAAAACTTTTGGACATTAGAGCAGAGTAAGAGAGAAGCAGCGAAGGAGAACGCGAGAGGTGCGCGAGCAGGCGTTACCTTCTGAATATCATCGTCAAACTTATCTGTAAAAACTACCTTTTTAATTAATTTTTGTTTAATGTTAAAATAAAATAGAAGATAGACCAACGTATTGGACCCCTTGTTGTCTCCCACAAATTATGGGGGCTCGGCCGCGATAGATAAAATTTCGATTTTGAACCAAAGTCTGGACAATGAACAACAGCGTCCGTGAAGGAGACGCTCCGCCATTTTCGGAAACTTCGTTCAACCTGTGTAGAGGTTGAATTTTTCAACTTCATTCCGCCTGTGTAGAGGTCGGAACAAATAACAAAATATTCCGCCTGTGTAGAGGTTGGAAAACCCATCGACGAAAATTCCGCCTGTGTAGAGGTTGGAACTAACTCAGTGTGAATAATCCGCCTGTGTAGAGGCCGGAACTACAATTTCAACTATATTACCTGCGAAGAGGTGAAATCAGTGGAATCAACGTTTTTATTAGATACATCGTACGTGCGAGCAACAAGGGAGCCAAAAAAAAAAAAAAAAGGTAGGATCTTTCTAAATTTTTATAAAATGTATAAAATCGCTCTTAAAGAGGATTTCATAAGAGTTGTTGAGAAGCTAGACGGTACTGTCGAAAGTACTGACACTATAGTTAAACTAAAGACTAAAATTGAGAACAGTAGTACATTTGAAAGTGATCCAGATTTCGTTAAAACTTTAATTCAAAACTGTATAGATGAGAGAGTATCGCGAAACGAAAGAGAGGTAACTTTTAGGAAAACAGAAAATTGAGCTCATGAAACTACAGTTAGCACAGTTAGAAAAAGAAGTCGAACTTCAAAGAGTTAAAAATAAAGCATTAAGTTTAAATCCTGCAGCTAAAGTCGAAGAGAAACAGTTCGAAACTTTAAATAAGGAAACCGCAACTCATATTGGCATTCGAGAAGCAGAAGATTGGTTTAGGCCTATTGATTTAGCTAAAGAGTGTGATATTTATATTTCATCTAGAAGCGGATCACATAAAGAAATTCCTATTACTTATGGATATACCCAAGACCCCTTTAAAAATAGATCACAAAACTTTAAACCAAAGGTTAAAGAGAACTATCCCCAATATCATGAAAGAGAAAATAAAAATTGCTTTATATGCGGTGATTCATCTCATTGCGCAAGAGACTGTGAGAAGCGTTTTAAACCTAAAGAATCTAATGATCATATCCATAATAAAATAATCGTGAATACTTTGAAAATCGAGAGCGAAAAACAAAATAGCGATGAATGCGCAAATCTTCAATATGTAAACATTTTTGTGGAAAATCAGCCCGTAACAGCATTGATTGATTCAGGTTGCCAGATCCCAGTTTTAAATTCCTCACTAATTAGAGTGCAAACACCTTCCGAAGAGATCATAACATTAAGTTCATGTTTTGGCGAACAGCGTATGGTAGAAGTTAAACCCATAAATATTTCTCTTAATCAACAGTCTCCTAGCCTAAGTGTGCGAACGGCGATATCACCGACCTTGACCGAAGAATTTATTATACATCCCAGTGTATATTCTGAAATAGAGAAACTAGGCCACGCAAAGAGCGATGTTTTATTGAATGAAAGTGAATCCTCTTTAGGTGCTCATGCTTATGCTTATCCTAATGTTGTTTCTTTTTCAAATGTTCCTGTTTCAAGTGTGATAGAAAACTCTAGTTATGATTTGCCATATGTTAAGAACTTTAATACTAGAAATGATTCGAGTTCTCTAATTAAGGATTATAAATGCAATAACATTAAGAGTACTAAGTTAAAATTGAGTATTGTAAGAGAAAAATGTTCTGATATAGTATTGTGTAAGAAAGCCAATGGTGCCATGAAAACGAGTTCCGTGGAATTTATCTCCCGCTCACCTAACCCTTTACCTATGAAGAGTAAACATCATCGGTTTGTGTTGCTCCGAAGGATTTTTGAGCCTTGGCAGTGGAAGCGAAGGAAAAAGAGAAATCGTTTCGAACAGACGTCCAGAACTCTACAGAGGAAAATATCGATGCGTTCAACCAAAGATCAACTTGTTGAAAAAGATGTTCTTATGCCGGTGAAACACAATGTTTTCCTGTGGAACCTTCCGGATGTCGAAGAGATGCCTTCACATGATGGAGAAACTGTCTAGTTCAGAAAAATTATGATATGTTTAATCTCTATATATTTGTCGTATAGTCCTTGTCTGTTCCGTTTTTTTTTTGTATGTTTCAGATTCTCCTCTGGTCTCCATGGAAATACCGCTGCGGACAGCGTACGGTCAGAATGGCCGTTGTGACATGCAGCCAAAAGCAACGCAGTCTTCGCGCGCAGGCGCATTGAATCGAAACTAAAACAAAAACTTTTGGACATTAGAGCAGAGTAAGAGAGAAGCAGCGAAGGAGAACGCGAGAGGTGCGCGAGCAGGCGTTACCTTCTGAATATCATCGTCAAACTTATCTGTAAAAACTACCTTTTTAATTAATTTTTGTTTAATGTTAAAATAAAATAGAAGATAGACCAACGTATTGGACCCCTTGTTGTCTCCCACATATATATATGGAAATAAATAGTTGCGTAAAATTTCCATTCACAATTTTTCTACTAGTTATGTCTCTTGACCAGATATTTCTGTTTAGTGATAAACACTTGAGTCCCATTTCACGCAAACTTAAAACTTACTTGGAGAAATGTATTGACATGTTATTTCGTTATCACTAATATGGATCTAAAGTATCCTTTATTACCATATTTGGAATTCAATATTCTCAATAAATCATATATTTTACCGAAAGTAGTGCAGCGAATAAAGACTTTTAAAATGTAGCACAATTTCTTTATGTGTAGTTTTACAAATGGTAAATGATAATTTTGATTTCTAATGTTTGAAAGTGGTTCTTATTTCATCAATTAGTATAAACATTAACAGAGCTGTAGTATAAATTAAGATATTTTTCCATTTCTGTATTTTTCTTTTTCCCTGTAATATTGTAAAATTCTTTAAAATAAGTTTTGTAAATATATATACTTCTTTTTGATATATGTATGGTTACATATCAGATTCTTGGGTTCAAATTTTAGATAATTAAATGCTGAAGTACCCCTGTTAACTACTCTGAAGATGTGTAAAATAAGTAAAATTTAAGTTAACTAAACATAATATGTTCTCAATATAACTTAATATAAAATAAACAAATATTTGCTTTTAAATATTTACATTCTTGTAGGAGTCTACATCTATCCAAAGTCCTTTTTGAAGAAGTTTCATTTGTCTAACGGTGTTGAAAACATTATTCAAAGAGTGGTCAAACACATAAACACTGAGAAGATGGTATGTAATCCTCACGCTTCATCATGCTATCAAAGCACTTAGATTTTTTATCATGATATTAAAAAATGATTTTTTCTTTCCAATTATCCTTTCTTTAACTGATCGAGCAACCATTTCAGCAAAATTCGACATTTTAGAAAGTAAAATGTAAATCTTTAAGAACAAATAATTGTACGCAATAGTAGTAAACAAATGACGCCATATTCACCTGCTGACGGAATCACGTGATCGTAACGTCACATGACTAAAATTAGTCTCCCCTCCTATGTCTGATTTCGATGGCCGCAACAACTACCAATCAGGAAGCTCCCTCTCGCAACGCGGGAGAGAGCAGTCAATCTCAAGTTTCACACACAACGCAAACATGAAAAGCTGCCTCCCTATTGGACAGGCGATCAGGCCATCCCGAGGCCCCCATTGGCCGAAGGAATCTCACCATAATGTAATTTCTCTACTACAGTAAAAGTAATTTTAACTACTTTATTCCGATATTTTTAAACTTAAAATTTTATGAATTCTTTTTTATCTCTCTTTTAATTTTTAAATTCTTAAACCTCTAAAACAAAATGGGCAAAGTAATTAAGTTATCATGTTTTTAAAATCACCAGACAAGAGATCAAAGCCCTAGCGGGCTAAGTGCTCTATGACCACAACCCAGCTAAATGCCAGGCGAATCTTACATAAACAATTCTTACTTTTAAAAATGATTTATTAACACATAAAGTCACATTTATTTATATAAAAGTAAATTTTTAAAATTCATAAAACAATCCTTGAGACTAAGATCTCTTTTTGTTGTGATATGACAGTAAGAGTACAGTGACATAATACAGCAAAATATGTTTAACTGAAAATGTTTAGGAGGAAATATCGGTTAACACAAATTAATACAACAGTCCCGACAAATTACTATGCATTTTTTTTCTCTTAACACAAAACGAAAATCGCTTAACATAAAAATAATTCCCTGCCCGGAATGATTATAAGATGGAAAACACCAGCCATGCGCTTGCAAGATTTAAGAGTGGTTTGAAATGAAAAAGAGGTAGTTTCCCCATGATTCATAGAATGCTAATTTGGCTTTGAAATACCTTCTCAATAACCTGTGATAAAAGCTAATTTTGTTTAGCTAAACTAATTTCACCTTCCACCCCTATAAACACCATAAAAAACCCCATCTCAGTTGGCTTTGGAATTTGGTAACAATTATATCACAGTGTGAGTAAAATTCAGGGAGTTTGGTTTATGTTTCCTCCTTCTCTCTCTCCCTATTTTAGAAGAATTTTTTAATCAGCACAATGACAAAGAGCTCAGAGGGAAAAGCAACTGTTATTTTGCTTTAAACGCAGCTGGAGTTTCTTTAGGCTGTTGCTCAAAAGCAGAAGATGAAAATGGAAATCTGTAAAGATTTTGTATTGCTAACTCTACTTTATAAACAATACATGCATATATACATGTCTATTGAAAAAAATGTACTCTAATAAACTTATCTTTGTTGAATATATTTATTTATTTTACAATATCCTTTAACATGAAATTCTTTTAATATGAAAAAATTTTTCAGTCCCCCCTCAGTTACCCATATTAAACAATTTTTACTGTTCCATGCAATATTTTAATTAATAAAGTTTGAAATACTAGCCACACTTAAATGTCATCCATCTTTTTTACACATTATTACCAATCTCAATTTTACAACATGTCAAATTTTATAAAGACATTGCCATTAGTGAATTTCATTTTCTACTTACCAAAAGTTTTATTTTCTGTTTAATTAAGTGCATTACATTGCTATTTGCAAGGCGTAGCATAAAATAAGACACAAAATTTTATGCCCTGAAAAAAAAAACTATACCCAATGGATCAGTTTGAAAACTTATTATTTATACAACTTTGCAAGATTTTTCATATGTACTAATTACAATTTACATTAGCTATAATTAAAAATATTTAAAGAATTCATAATTTATTAGAGAAAATATTTTAAGGAAGCATTTTGAAAAAATCTTTATTTACATTCTCTTTGATACTTATTTCTAAAGTCCAGAATTTTTTAAAAAAAAATGCATCTCATATTAATTTTATTTTCCAAAAATATTTTCAATAACTTCTTATATTTTGTTGATTCTTTATTTCACCATTTTTCAGCACAATATATGTAGTGTGATTACTATTTAATACAACATATTTAATACTAATTATCCATGCATCACAAATATAATTGTGTTTTACTTATCAACTAACTTTCAAGATTTTAAAATGCATCTGCAGCAAAGTAATTGTTACAAAGATGCAAATAATTTACATAATGGCCATGTGACATATGTTAAATTCATTTGATTGTAATATGAAATGAGAAATCAAAATATTTATTTTGAGAAAATAATCACCCCCCCCCTTCTTTTGCTGCTTTAATGACACCAGAAAACAAATTATTCATAAAATAAGTTTAATAAATAATATTTTGTTTATCTAAGATACTTTCACTCTCCAATCCTACAAACACTACACAAAAACATCTAATCTCGCATCACTTGGCTTTGGAATTCGATATGATGAGTATATCTCAGTGTGAGTAAAAATCAGTGAGTTTGTGATTCACATTTTTTCTATTTTATAATTTTTTTTATGAGCGTAATGGCAAAGAGCTCATGCATGGGGAAAGTGAGATTCCGTCCAAAACTTTGCGATTCTTGCTGTCCACCAAAAGGTTGAAATGGGCTAGAAAGTCCAAGTGATAGTGACATATGCAATCACGAAAGGACAATCGAACGCTTTTTAACACGCTTTTATAAGCTTCACCTGTATGTAACAGAATCTTTCAACTTAATTTTTACCCACTTTAAATAATCAAATTAATTCGAAACTTTGCACACTTGTCTAGGACCGATGACAATACAACAGTGCTTCTCAAATTTTCAATACTGGCGACCCACTTTTCAATCTTAATTTTTATCGCCCGCCCTTTATACAATAATAATGTATTGAATGCAATAATAATGCCCTTTGACGCTAAAGCTACAATATGATCTTAATTATAAACCGTACAAATTAATAAGATAAGTATATTAAATTTTATATATGTTACTTTTAAGTAATATATATTTTCTTTCTCGAATTTTTAAATTGAAACAATTGCAAAATGCGGTGGCTGCTTTGAAGACAAAATATAGATCTCAGCCAAATATAGAAAAAGTACTCAGAGTGTCAATTTCTAATCGTAACCCTTCCTTTAAAAAACTTTCCTGTGCAAGACAAGCCAATGGAATTCGCTAAAACTTATTAAACTTGCTCTTAGTTTAGTATTAATCAATTAGCTATAAAATACTTTGTGTAGCATTAATACATTAAAAGTGTACTGTCTGAAGTACCTGCTCTTTGCACGAGTTTATTTTTGTTTAAAAAAACTAAAACATTCTTGACATAATAGCTGAACTGTCAGGAGAGTAAACCCAAATGCGTGACAATGTTAACGAAAATGTAAAATGATATTTTAAAATGAATGCTCATATTATAATTAGTTTTAAGTGAACATTAATTTTAAGTCTCACAGAATAAGCATTTAGAATTAATGTTAAATAATGAAGAATAATATAAAATTCCAATCACGAATAATTGTGTTATTTTTAATATTTAAAGCGAGAATACTTCAAAATGTTTCATCCCGGGAGCAGGCACACACTCAATACTAACGTTAATGGTCTTGTGGAATGCTTGAGTCATCCCAATCCCTTTTTCTTATATAATTAATTTATTGTACACGATACAAATAGGGATTCCAGTGAATAATTTAACCAAGAGAAAGTAAACTTACCTACTTTCAAGGACTTTTTAATTTTTCTTTGGTAACAAACAGTTTTGCCAGAATTAACGATTTCGTGATCTGTGTGCCCCGCGCAACCACTTCCGGGTTAAAAGTGTATTCAATATAATTTGTGGATGTTATTGCTAAAAAAATTGTGTAAAACGTTTTACATTATGCTTTATATGTTTGAAAGTACTCATAAAGATAAGTCTTGGCCATGTAATCCTTCAAAGTGTGTGTGTGCTCTCTCTGGGATTTTCCAAATATCATAAAACTCTTTTACATGGACCCCCCAGAAATACATTATTTATAACTTCCCTAAATGAGAAACAAACACATTAAGAGAGGGGTCATAACTAACTGTACCAATAACTTAGATGGTTAACCCTCTAACCGGATAGCACGGAAAATTCCGTCACTGTAAAGATGCTTCGAAAATGCACTGCACGGATTTTTCTGCCTTCAAGTAACGTTTTCAAAAGCGGATTAGCCGCACTTTTCTGAAATCCTTTCCCCCTTTTAAAGGTTTAATATCTTGAAAGATAATTGGGGACGGTGGAAGCAACACAGAGGGACACTGATAGGAAGTTTTATGGCTGGCAGGAAACCCCTTGTTTTGACCCTGGGGCAATCGTAAAAAATCCGGGGGAAATTTCTTTAGACCCCAGGAAGTGTTTATTTGTTACCTCGCATTTTAAAAGTTTTGAAAAGTCCCAACGCATAAGTAAAATATGTTACAATTCCCTTTTGGTTTCATATTAATTTGAAACTGTAACAAGTTGGGGCGTCAGTGCAATCTGCTATTTTATACAGTTAGACAAATTATCTTTTTTTAAGTATATTCTTTCGCTTCATTTTTCTTATTTTAATCAAAGCTTTCAGTTTTTGAAACATGATTATTTTATTATAAGATACCGAAAAAATTAATAAAACACCAAACTCTTTAAAATTTGAAACCTTTTCAATTTTCCAACTACTAAAATGAATAAATTTAAACTTCATCAAATCATTTGAAACATTTTCTTACACTTTGATAAAAATAATAACGAAAAAAAAAAAAAACTAATTAAGATTTATTTTTTTTTTTTTAGATTTCAAATCCCAAGTATTCAGGGAAGTTTAAGTACAGTGCCTAGTTATATATTGTTAAAATATACCGAATTATATTAGAATTTTAAGTGCTTGAACTTCAGTTTACATCAAAGACAACATGAATGAAGATTTTCCCACATTTTTTTTATAACTTGAATGTTTGAATAAATGGTAATCAAAAATATACGGAAACATTTACAGTAGACATTTATGTATATAAATAAACATAAAAATCAATTTTAAATTCGAGCTATTCAAAAACTTTCGAATTATTCTTCAAAAATATCTATTTATGCAAAATACCTCAACATTTATCTTTTTTTAAAGGCTAACTGAATAAGTAATTAAAATCTGGATATTTTTTGAAATCTCGACCGTATAAAGCTAGAAATTTTATGTTAGAAATTCTATTTGAAATTTCGAAAAAAAAATGTATCGCGCAGTTAAAAATTATTTACCATAAGTTCTAGCAACTCTTTGAGTATAATATAAATTTCAAATTTTTTTACATAGCTTCTTTGGTATCTTTTAATATATTTCGAAGATTTCATACAATTCAGTTGAAAACTGCATGCTAAGAGCAAAAAATATACTAAAAAAAGTGATGAATATACAATTACAATAAATTCTTACATAGAAGCAAAACTGAGAAGCTAAAGCGTAGGAATGAAAAATTTTGAGTATATCTGAAGTAGTTTTCGAAATATTTATTTTAAAGTTCAGAAAATTTGTGTGCGTTATGTGTTATACTTAATATTAATTAAATGGTTAAAATAATATGTTAATACTAGTCCTGTAATCGTTTGATGACACATTCATATACTAATAAAAATTATCATGGTCATTGATGCGAATGTCAAGAATTTTATGTAATTTTAAATTCAGACATTAAGATATTGATGTAGGAAATATAAAACGACCATCTAAAATACATGGAAAATGCAGTCTGCTATAAAATTATCTTGACAAACAAAATCCGGCATTTTCACTTACTATGGCAGAGCCGGATTAGTCAGGGGCGATCTGGAAAAACAGAGAGAGAACCGCGGTTTTGATGGATGCCGCTCTAGCTTTTAAAGTTCCCAGGAAAAATTATATATATATAAATTACAAATGGAAAAATAAATCTTGTAATTTTCCATACATTTTTATAACAACGAATTGTGGAATTGGCTTCCAATATATTGTTGTGTTTGACAATATGTAAGGTAACCAACCCTACTTTAGATAGATTTATACTACTTTTTCGTAACCGTATTCCTTTTAAAATTAATTCGTGCAGCCGAAATACACCTTTTGCACCCCTTAAAAATTTGTGTAAACTATTACGGTTAATTTTAATTTATGCAATTTGTGAAATGTTCATAATTAACCATATTCGTCTAAACAGTTTACATGAAAAAAAAAGTTTGGACTCCCTCATTCATTATGGATTTATATAAGATTCTAACATTAAATTTTATTTTCACCGAATAGGATCGAATGGTAGTGTATAGTGCCTCCACACCACAGGTCTTGGGTTCTTTTAACGGGCTGGGCAAGGTCGACTCTGCCTTTCATCCCCACTACATTGGTTCGATAAATGAGTACCAAGCTTGCTTGGGGTCTTAAACACTGAAGGTCTCTCTTCAGACAGACCACCTAATCAGGACATCTGTTCATGCACCCCAGCGCCCAATGGTCACGTATATTGGGATGGGCATAGTAGTTCCTGGCCCTCATGGATTGTTGTGCCACTGAGTTTGAGTTTTAAGTTTGAGGATTGCCTCACTTTGGGGATACCCCTTAGATAAACATGTATTTCCACTCATTTGCAATTAAACATTTTTCTTTCAATTACGTTTATTTCAGAAGGAAGTTTGATTTTTCAAATGTATTTGCTTAATAACATGTATATTTGTGTATTATATTAAAAATTTGACCAATCCAAAATTACATGTTTTTAGCTCCTCTAAAAGCTTTTAGGATTTTACAACTGATCTTACAATCTATATACGTTTTATAGTAGTATATTTAAAAATGATAAAGACATTTTTACGACTGTGTGAGCTGTTATGCCTCGTTTATAAATATAAAAAATTGCATTCAGCTACAGTTTTTAAAATGTACAGAAATAAGTGGAGAAATAGGATACTTACATATTATGAATATTTTTGACTGCAGTAAGATATATTTATATTTCAGTTTCTTTACAATTTGAATAGAAGTTGTAAGCCATTTTGCGAATAGTTTGATATTGAGTATAAACCCATAGGCTGTTTAATATTGTAAAGTGTTTTACTTTGATACCAGCACACATTAAAATAAGGCTCATTTGCAGTTATATGATCAGCTTCAGTGATATTTAAATTTTCAAAAATAGTCTACACGTACGAAAACATTCTTTCACAACCGCACACCACATCTCATACTATATCTTCCCTACAGCAGGAAATATTTGTGTATACTGAAAAATTTAATACAAGATACATTTCCAAGTGTTAAATTTGTTTTTAAAATTTGGTATGAATACATTGTGGAACTGTCGGTTAACTTCACTGAACAAAATTGTTTTAAGTGTACTGTTTTGGAAGACAAAATTAATTAGGGAGAACTTTTCTCACAATAGAATTTGTAATGACTGAATTGTGTGAAAATGTAGTTATCGATGTGTGACATTTTTCCTTGTAATAAAAGAAACAGAAAGATAAGAAATTTAACTTGAGTAGAAAATGGTTAGAAGTACTGTCATGCGCATTTGAAGAAGTATATCCCCCATTAAAATTAAAAATTATTGATTGAATGTGTGTTATGTCCATCACAAATGCCGATGTAGAAAAGGAATTTTTATTTAATACAAGAAGTTCGAAAAGGAAAACACTAGGAAGAAAAATTTAAATTTTTTCCGAAAAATATTCAATTAGTATAAAAATATCTTTTATATGATTTTAATTAAAATAAATTAAAAGTATTGAAATCCTTTTTTATGCTATTTTAAATGAAAAATATAACTGAATAGAGAAAGATCGGTTTTATTTCATAAATATAATCATCGTATGTATATCACCGGATGCACCATTTATTGTGTTATTGTTTAAAAAATGAGATAGGGCCTTTGCTCTTTTTACCTCATTACTTTTTTAAAAAACAGGAAAGTGAGCGCGTTTTCTTACTCTCATATTCAAAAATGAATACAGGATGCTTTTTTCTGGTTCAAATCACAATACCAAAAAAAAAATATATATTTTTTAATTTTTAAAAAATGACAGAAAAATAAATTTTGTTTGAAGAAAATATAATTATTTTTCAACTTCTAAAATACTATTTATTTCCTTCCCCCCTCATTTTGTTTTAATTTTACTATGACTGAACATATAGGAGAAAGAAACACCGAATTCCACACAGCTTTCATACAAGATTGCCCAAGGCAACTTAACAGCTAGCTGTAAACGATTGATCTCTTGGTTCTAACCTGACAAAGGAACCAAACTAGGTCATAAAATTGTCCCCGTTCGACCTCCCAAGTTCTAAAAGGGGGAAAGGAAAGAAGTCTGTTGCATTTTTAAAGCGAACTTCAAAATAAGAGTTAACGCTTTCGGAATAACTTTTCAGGAGGAAGGTATCCACTTAGAGGGTTAAACAGACGTTGAGCAAATATATTCTGCTGCCTAAAGCAATAATGTACAGTATTTCAAAAAATAAAAAAACCCAGTGATGAATGATGAATTTTTTATTTTCCTAAATTTTTTCGAATCTGGGTTTTGTTTTTCTCTGAAAGAGTAGTATTTTAGGTTTAAAAGGATAACGTAATAAAAAGTCTCGCATCATAAGATTACAGCAAATTAAATGAAAGTTTTTTTTGTGTGGTTATAAGATCAAAGATAGCTAATTAGGTATCGAAGAAGTTTTTATTTTTGATGACGCCAGATGAGAGATATTGTAAATTATATATCAGAGAAAAAAGGAATTTTTTTATTGTGTCTGAAAGTATTTTGATTTAATTAATTCCAGTAAATTAATTATTTTTTTAAATATTTTCTTTTCGATATGCTTGCCCCCCCAGGGGGCGCGCCCCACAGTTTGAGAAACGCTGGTTCAATCAGAAGATTGTTTTTTACATTGAGAAGATCCAAAGACAGAAGCCCCTGTGAAGTAGAATCGGCATCACAAATATGAGCTTGAATTAGAGAGGGAATCTCGTGTATAGAAATCTGTTATTGACTTAAGAATATTTAAAGTTGAATCTGGATTTTTATGAGTTGAAAATTTTTTGAGAACTTTGAAAAACATTTTCGTATTAGATGCTTTGTTACAGATGCAATCCCAATATAGTGTTTTGGCTTTTATGGTGTTAAATTTTAGTTTGCTTGAAAATTGTTTACATTTATTCGACAATTGTGAGGTCAGATGTCGCGAACAGCTCTTTTATGATACTTTTGGTGCTTGTAAAAGTTGTTGCAATCACAATTCCAACAAGTAAATACTATTAGGTTGCAGTTAAAAGCATGTTTGCAATTTAGCGACAAAGACATTAATATATAAACAATAATACAGAAATAAAAACTGACAAATGAAGTTTAAAATATAACAATGATTATTTACATTAATGTAGTGTACCCAGTATATTCATTATTGCCCAGTTTATAATTATAACTAATTTGAAACATTTCTAAACGACTTTTTTAATCCCTTAAGCCAGTGTTTCTCAAACTTTCAATACTGGCGCCCCTCTTTTCAATCACAATTTTTATCGCGCCCCCCTTATACATTAATAATGTACAGAATGCAATAATAATGCACTTTGACGCTAAAGCTACAACAGGCGATCTTAATTATAAACCATACAAATTAGTAACATAAGTCAGTGTTTCTCAAACTTTCAATACTGGCGACCCAATTTTCAATCATAATTTTTCTCGCCCCCCACCTGTACAACAATAATGTATTCACTGCAATAAAAATGCACTTTGAGATAGAGACGCTAAAGTTACAATACGATTTTAATTATAAACTGTACAAATTAATACAATAAGTATATTAAATTTTGTATATGTAACTTTTAAGCAGTATATATTTTAAGAAAAAAATTTTTTAGTTTAAATATATATTACTTACTTATTATTATGTTATTTTTCTTTCTCTAATTTTTAAATTGGAACAGATCGCAAAATGATGTATTTAATTAAAGATTCATTTCCTTCAGCATTCATTTCTCAAAGTACAAATGTCATTGGAAAAATAGTCTAGTCAATGTCGCTCTCTATCATATCCATCACATCTGGCATTATCGGATACGTTTGCGTGAGTCTGGGCAACCTATCGGATGTCTGTGCAAAAATGTAAAAATGCTTTTCCTCGTACAATTCCAGTCAGTTTTGATCGTCTTAATACTTCCATAGCTATTGAATCTATCTTGAATGTACATTTTTTAATTTGCATGTTAATTGTAATTCACGGTAATTAAGTATTTACGGCAGTAGATTAAAACAAAATCATACATACATTTTTAAGTCGTAAGCAAACATTCGATGATAATAAAGGATCAACAAGTACACAGACGAGCATGGTTCCGAAAATTAAATCAAGGAAATATTCTCAAAATTACTTAAATTTTGGATTTACCACTACTGAAGTAAATGATGGGGAAAAAAAGCCCCAGCTCGTTATGTGTTAAAACTTATAAATCTGAAGAACAACATGTGAAAGTTGTTTTTATAACCATGTAAAATCATTTAGACATGCTGGCAAAGAATATTAAAAAGTTTTTTTTTTTTTTTTTGGATGAGGACAACTTGGTTGCAAGTTACAAGAGTGGATTAGGGATTTATTTCAAGAAACTCCAGAAGGGCTCTCAACTTCCGAACTGGATGTGAAATCTTCATAGATTTCACATCCAGTGAAAAATTAAAAGGCAATTTTGTAATAAATCGCTCTTTGAATTTTGGGAAGAGGTGGATGATGAATTATCTGTGCTGAAAACCAAAGCACTTCATATACTATTACCATTTTCAACATTCCACCTTTGTTAAACTGGATTTTCTGCGGTGGCTGCTTTGAAGACAAAATATAGATCTCAGCTAAATATAGAAAAATAACTCAGAGTGTCAATTTCTGATGTTAAACCTTCCTTTGAAAAATTTGCTCTACAAGACAAGCCCATGAAAGTCCCTAATAATTATTAAACTTGTTCTTAATTTAGTATTAAGAAATTATTAATAAAATACCTTCTTCAGTACTGATACATTAAACGCATACTGGCTGAAACACCGGCTCTTCGCACGAGTTATTTTTTTAAAAATAAAACATTATTCTTGATATAATAGCTGAACTGTAAGGAAAGTAAAACTGAAGTGCACGACATTGTATACAAAAATGTAAACTGATTTTTTTTAGATAAATGGTATAACTGTAAATAACTGTTTAAAAGAGAACTGTAATTTTAAACCTCACAGAATTAGCATTTAGAATTAATGTTAATTTATGAAAAAGAATATAAAATTCCGATGAAGAATAATTGTGTTGCTTTTTAATATTTAAAGCGAGAAGACTTAAAAAGGTTTTACCCCGGGAGCAGGCGCGCACTCGATACTAACGCTAATGGTAGTGCGGGGGGACTCAGTGACCCCAATCATTTGTTTATAATTATTTTTACTGTATACGATACAAATCGGAATTCCAGTGAATAATTTAATTAAGAGAATGTATACTTACCCCGGCTTTCAAGGACTATTCAATTTTTCTTCGAGGATTTGAGAAAAAATCCAATAAAACTGAACTAAAATTATTCATAAGTGCAAGACCTTAATAAAGGATGCAAATCAGAGACACTTTTCACTAATATTACAGAAATGTTATTTGCTGGCAAAGCTGTCATATTTTGTTCAAGTTATTGTAGTTATAAAGCTTTCATGACCAAGTGAGTAAATATTAACATCGCACTGTTCAGCTACACGAGGGCTTTTGGAGACGGACCTCGTAATTTTAAACCATGCTCAAATGCCGAGGACGATACTTGAGCTGGCCTCTTTTAACTACCACGCCACTCCAACAAGAGGACGTTTGAACTGGCCTCTTTTAACTACCACACCACTCCAACAAGAAGACGTTTGATCTCTCCCCTACATGGCGTGTCTTTAGTAGTACTGGGCTCGAACTCGTGACACCTTTGATGATCAACAAATAACAAGTTGAACTTTTCTTTCTTGTGTCTTTTTGACAAGGTGAACTGAACCTTGTTGTACACTTATGGCTTCATATTTTAAGTTGATGGAGTTCTTTAGAAAGCTTTTGAAAATTTTCCTTTCGTTTCATGTTCATCGCGTTTCTCAATCATGAATAATATGCATCTTTCAGCAGGTTCTTCTTTTGGTTGATCAGTTACAACTTCCTTCAATAGAGATCACAGATGCCCCGCAGAACCGCAGCCTGACTGAAAAGTGAATCATGTCTTCCTTTTCTTTTTCTATAACTAATGTACGGTATTTCAATAATAATTACAGTGATGAATTGTTTATCTTCTTAGAATTTTTCTCAGGGTCTGGGTTTCGTTTTTTTCTCTTAACGAGTAATATTTTATGTTAAAAAACGTAATAAAAATATCTCTCATTAAACAAAAATGTTTTTTTCTCTTTAATTTGGTTTTGGGATCAAAGATAGCTATTTGATGACGGAAAAAGGCCAGATAATAAACATAAATTATATCAATGTTGTTATGCATTTTTTTTTATTATGGAAGAAAGTATTTTGTTTTGCTTCTCTTTCCAGTTATATTTTTTAAAAAAATCTTTAAATTTTCGATATGCTCGCGCCCCCCTTGTAGGGTTATCGCGCCCCCCGGGGGGCGCGCCCCACACTTTGAGAAACACTGCCTTAAGCGGTCATTCTTTTTTTTCTTTTTGCCCAAAATATTCCAAAAAAGAAGGCACATTTTTTATTGCACATAATTAAGCAAAATACTTAATGCGAAAATGGAAGAATTTTATTTCAATTTTCAATTTTAAAGTTTTCATACAATTCTTTTATAATTGTAGAACACAAAGTCTCTGAAATGCTTGTTTTTTATTTTTATTAGCATCTTTTTATAAACTTCCCTTGTATGTAAAGGAATCTTTGAACTCAGTTTTTACCCACATTAAAAGGTCAGATTTATTCGAAATTTTGCTCACTTGTCCAGGACCGATGACAATACAATAATTTCCATTGTCCTGATCAAGATTAACGATTTCCCTTCAGATCCCATCCCACATCTGACGACTAATTTCAGATTCGATTTCCAGATTTGGCAATTAAAAGATTAAGTTACACAACAAAGTTCGATCAACTATAAAAAAGGGTGTTTTTTAGTTTTTTTTAAACTATAATTTATTATTATAAGTACATTCTACATAGTATGAAGAATGTTTCATACATCTTAAGGAGAATTTCTCTCATACAAAAAATTTTCATGTTCGTACCTCTTTTTCAAGCGTTTGAGGATTTTGTGTGTGGGTACATTTATATATGCAAGCACAGTTCGAAGCCTTGTGTAATAATAAGTCTTGCAATGAAATGGGGACAGAGATAGTATCGGCTTTTTTGGATTATCTTTCCATTTTCATTTCTTCTAAAGCAATAAATTGCACACTACCTGGCCGATGCTTGTTTTTTATCGAATATTTTCAAGAATCTTAATTCCTGCCTTTAAAGAAAAAATTCCTTCACCACTAGAATAATCCCGGATGAGAAGTACTTCAGTACCATGGACAAACTACATTGCTTTAAAACACTAGCCCTAATAATTCCACCATAAGAATTAAAAATATGTGCAAATCAAAGATAGACAGATATTAGTGCCCGTACAACGTACGGGCAAACCAAGGGGGTTAACAACTAAGTTTGATGAGATTACTACAGCCATCTAGCGAGGGAAAACTTAATTAATGCTGTCCCACAATCTGTTTTATTACACCCACCTAACTTCCTGGACTTTGCCCCGACAGATTGCCATATTTTCTTTTTTATACAAAACCTTTGAATTTTGACCTTCAATTTTGAAGAGCAAGTCAGTTGGACTGTCATAAAATTCCTCCATCGCAAACCTTCCACATTTTACTAGGAAGGTATTGATAACATGCCAAGATGATGGGAGACGGTCCTATATGAGTGACGAATGCATACTAAAGTAATATTTTATTATTGCTTTCAAGTTAAAAATGTCTAATAAAAAAATAAAAGTTATTTACGACACAATCTAATATAGGTATATAACTTTTGATGTAAGTAATTTATCAGAATTAAAAGAAACAAACGTAACTAATAAACTTCTTAACAGAATTAAAAATCTCAATGAACAAACGTATCGATTGAGTAGTTATTATAAATCAAGGTGAAGAGAACGCGATATTTAAATTTCTGGATCCCAAAACGGATATCGTAAGCAATTTAATACAAAGGGAAAATATTGTTTATCCTTTCCAATTTGGTACTTTATGTGAACCAGAAAAATTTCTGAGCTTTGTTTACGGAATAAAAATAAAAGGGCAGTTGTTCAAAGTTCGCGTATAAGATCAAACAACAAATTGGGTTTCTTGTAGATAATGGAGCTGAATGTTCAATAAATTCAGCTACATCCAAAAAGAAACAACAAAGTATAAATAACTTTGTGCAAATGCTGCAGAAATTCCAATCTATGGAGTCAAATTGCTAAATATAGATTTAGGACTGTGCCAAGAATTTCAGCACCCATCTATGATTGCCAAAGTTACTCTAAGGGAATTAATATATATATATCTATATATATCATGATTTTGAAGACAGAGATTAAAAGTTAGAAAAATGAAAAGTCGATCTTTATTCAACTATTTTTACATCTCTTCTGACGCTACGAGTAGGGAGTAAAAACGCACGCCACGATTTTCGGTTAAAATGGATAACACTTGAAAAACATGTGGTAAGTATCGCGGATTTGAAGAGGGTGCTTGAAAGTTAATGCTGACATATGTTGACTATTAAATCTACCGATCTGGAATTAGACATGTTTATTGGCTAGGCCATATGTTCGAAAGAAATAAATGGGTGATTAGTTTGATACTTGAAGATGTGAACTGAGAAAGATGAGTCAAGTGCTAGATAGGGAATTGAATTTTTAATCTAATTTAATTATCCTTACACACACACACACACACACACACACACACACACACACACACACACACACACACACACACACACACACACACACACACACACACACACACACACACACACACACACACACACACACACACACACACACACACACACACACACACACACACACACACACACACACACACACACACACACACACACACACACACACACACACACACACACACACACACACACACACACACACACACACACACACACACACACACACACACACACACACACACACACACACACACACACACACACACACACACACACACACACATATATATATATATATATATATATATATATATATATAAATCTAATAATTAACTCTAGTATTCTTTTCGTTACCTATTGTTATTATAATTAATATGACTGATAATAATTTGCAAATAAATTATTATTATTATTTAAAGTTTAAAATGCTATCTAATATATTTTAATCAAAATTCTGATATTGATGTAAATTTATGGTTAACAGATTTTAAAGAATTTTATGTTTTGAGTTTTCCATGTGAAATGGTTTGGTATGGGGTAGTGGTACCGTTATAATTTTATATATATATATATATATATATATAAAGCCTGTTTATACCCCAGCAATTTTTCTTATATGTGTCTGGTACCACTTTGGTGTTTCTTATTAATATTATATGGGTCTTTCCTCATCGTTTACTTTTTATTATATTTTGGTCCCTACCACCATTACACTGTTTTTATGGTTTATTCTGTTTTTCAATATATGTGTAAAAAATATTTTTATTTCTCGATTATATTTAAATTTATTGATTGGGCAATTAAACTTGAAACTCTACTTATTATTGTGAATGTTCTTATAAAATTACCATTTTAAAAACGTTTCCAGAGACCTCGGGTTTATATTTTTCGGTTAAATTTACTCAATACTATATTTGTAATCAAAAGAAAATGCATAGCTCATAATTAATACCTATGTTTTGATATTTTTTGAGAATTTTATATTGATACTCATTGATATATTTATGTGGTTTAAAGAATTTGTATTATGATAAAATATACTCTATTACAGTGATACAATTTATTTGATATATTAAAATGAACAACTTTTAATATGTATAAAATGATAATGGTTTTGAGAGCACTTAGACTGAGGGAATATTAATTAATAAAAAAAAGTATAAGCGAATGTTAACACACAGAAGAAATACTAAATAAGAAGGGTTTTGTAAGGATTGCGCATAGTGAGTACTTCAAAGGACTACACCTTTGACTGTCAAAATACTATTGCCTCCTAACTTGTACCTTTTTTAAGAATTAAAGCATAATATGAGAAAAAAAAATTTTTAAAAAATCGTAAATTGTTTTTTTAAATTTTTTTTTTGATTGATTTACAATTTCCAGTCTTGGGAAATTCTGCTTTTGAAGTTATTGTGCAGTATTACACGATAAGAAGGAAAACTTGTCTTAATGATTGCGCAAGGCGTGGATAAATCTCTTAATTTGTTTTTCTAGCCTATTTTCATCCTCAGTGCTCCTGTAAACAATTTTTTATCTATTTTTGGGAAAATTTATTTTCTGTATTTTAGGAATTTATATTTTTTAATTTATTGTCAATAGTAATAAGGTGGTGTATGGTTGTTTAAAAATTTTTACACACTTTAAAAAATATATTTTTACTAATTTTTGATTATTTTTACGTTAATGTTTAAGTGAAGAGAATTTTTTAAAAATAATGTTAATCTGAAAGTGTCCACGTTCCAAAATAAAGAACATATTAACCTCCTGAAGAATTGAAATTAAGTCATGATTAATAATAATAATTTTATTCAAAATTTCAAATTTAATATCTCTGTAACATACGGGACTGTGTCAAGGGCCCTGGTGCACACACGCGTCTTACGGAGGGGGGGAATGTAACAATTCCCTTTAGTATCCTTTTTGTTAACTCTTTGTATTAATATTTAAACAAACTTTAATTCTTTAGTTTAAAAATGACACTGTAATCTTAATCGTAATCGGCTAGTCCGAAATTCCTGTCCCGCCCATTCTATCCAATCAGGACTACTTTTACGTAATAACCACTGTTGATATAAAAGCAAAGATTTGGTGTAATCACTCTCTCTGTCTGCTTGCCTTCATTATGTAAGAATGTAATCAGCTGACTTCAACGCTTTCTATGTTTGTCTATTTTTGGTTAGTGCTATGATGTTTGCTTCTTGTATGTGTAATGCCGTCCCTACTGGATTTTTATGTGTTTACGAATGTGAATAAAAAGGAATAACTATTTACATGAGTGCCTCTTCGATAATTCCGTACTCGACCATGCTCCACGTAACACAGACAATCACATCACCGGCCATGTCTTACAATTATTTTTACCACTCTCCAGAAATATTTATAAATTGCTATTTCAAATATAAATATTTATAAATTGATTTTCATATATATAATCCAATATAAAAAATTCAATATATAAATATATATACTATATACACACACACACACACATATATATATGTATATATATATATACAAATATATAAACGAAAATATAAAAATAAACAGATAGTTATAAACCTAAGATAACTATAATTAGGAAGAGGGCACAGTAGTATAATGACAAACTCCTGGCCTTAGGAACCAGGATTGCAGGTTTAAACATGTTTTGCGGCCAACCAACCTTCACCTGTAATTTGTCATATATATATGTGGGAAATTTCCACATGAACATTCTATGGAGGGGGCTGTCAAGACAGCCACCAGGAGTTAACGAAGGAGAGGGGATTCAGCGAGCGGACGCTAGACGCGGAGGTCGATGATCCGGGGCTGAAGGGAGAGTGACGAGAACGGTGGACGAGTAGGGACCCACCCCAATCCATTGTTCACGAGAGAGACGCGTAGGTTACTCTCAACACTCCTGTACCTCAGTATTATTGTGAAGATTAAGATTCAGCGAGCGGACTCTAGACGCGCAGGTCGATGATCCGGGGCTTAATCGAATTGTAGATACTGTATTATATGTGTTGAACGTTTGTCGTAGTGAGTAGAACTGTGTATTTTGTCCAGCATTAAACGTTAGATTAGAAACAAACGAGAGTGTGATTATTGAATACCCCTAGAACTGTACTATAATCCCACAAAATATGGTGGCATGGCCGCGATATGAATTGTGAGAACTGTTAATATTGCAACAAATGCGATATGAACTATGAGGACTGTTAATATTGCAACAAATGCGATATGAACTGTGAGGACTGTTAAAATTTCAACAAACGCGATGTGGACTGTGAGGACTGTGAATACTGGAACTAACGTGATCTGGACTGTGAACATTTGTGTGTGCATTTCATTGAATACCTATTTGCCTGTGCATGTAGAAGGGAGTTCCACGAAAAAAAAAAGTAAGATACTTTTTAATATCCTTCTATTTTAATAAGTATAATTGTATTATAATATGTCATACCACAAAAATAAAAGTAAGGAGGACTTAATAAATGTTCTCAAGGAAATTGGAGAACAAGCTACGTCTAAAGAAACAATAATTCATTTGAAAACCAAATTGGAAAAATCCGCAGCTTTTAAAGACGATCCCGATTTTGTGATAAATCTGCTAAATTTGTCCGTCGAGGACAGGCAGGCGAAAGCCGAACGGCAGCTGCAAGAGACCAACTCACAACTAGAGTTAGAAAAAATTAAACTACAGCAAATTGAACGAGAAATTGAACTTCAGAAAACTTTGGCAGAAAAGCAAGCAACACAACAAAGTTCAAATGGAGATACGAATAATTTAGAAAATTTAATTAAGAGTGTAAAAACGCTGACTATACAAATCCCAACGAAAACTGAAAATTTTGGTCTTTTTTTTCCAATCCCTAAAACGGTCATTTAGAGTCAAAAATGTCCCCGAAAACGTTTAAGCAGAAATCCTTATTAATATTCTTGGTGAGAGAGCACACAATATTTTACTGTACATAAAAGATGACGAAATAAAAGAGTACGATTTAGTTAAATCATTAATTTTAAGAGAGTTCCAGCCCACTGCGCAGGAATGTTTACTTAATTTTAGAAAAGCCAAAAGGCAAGCAGATGAAACCCATGTGCAATTCGCCCCACGTTTAAGTGCGATGTTTAAATACTACTTAAAAATTAGGAACGTAGTTGATTTTAAATCCTTAGTTGACTTAATGATAAGTGATAAATTTTTAGATACTTTAGAGCCAGAAACTGCTTCACATATTAAAATTATGCAGGCGGATCAATGGATGACGCCAGATGAATTAGGAAAAGCATGCGATATATTTTTCATTTCGAAAAACAGATCGCTACATGACTCTCGGAACCCAAATACTGTTAAGAGTAAAAACGATGATGTTTATAGTAAGAACCGCGCGAACATGGGTTATACAAATCAATTCCAAAGACAGTTTCCGAAACATAACCAAAGTGTTAGAGCAGACAAAACAGTATCGTGTTATATTTGTGGAGGCCCGCATTTCGCAAGGAATTGCACGAAGAAAACGATGAACTCAGAAAAGAGAAATACGGATACAGGTCATGCCTTAAATCAAATTGAAACTTCTATTTCTAATCAAAATAACTTTCTATTTAAGGAATTGCAGTACGTAGACGTTATTGTTGATGATACCCCACTAAGGGCAACCTTTGACTCAGGCGCGAATTCAGTAATTATCAATTCAAAGTACGTTTCGGAAGGAAAAAAAATTCATTCTCAAAACGTGTTGACGAGTTGTTTTGGAGAAAAGAGAAGTGCGAATGTTTCAGAATTTACGATCTCATTGAAGGGTGGGGAAAAGAAAAAAATACTAGCGGCAGTGTGCAGGATCGAGGCAGCAATATTGTTACCCTCGAAAGTTTTTGAGTTCTTAAAGAGTGAGTCAGAGGAAGCGGGGTCAACGAACGCGTCGTGCAAGCCGGTGTGTTTACAAAATGAAACAGGGGGAGAAGATGACGTGGTCCTGACAGAGGGTGTAGCTAACTCGGGGAAGATCACTGATGGGTCTAATTTGTTTTTTTAAGGTATCGGAGATGTTTGATGAATGTTTATATGATGTTTCACACACTTCGAATAGTGGAATAAGGGATAAAGTCCAGACGTTAATAGAAAATTACAGTCCAAATAAAACAGAGAAAACTGCTCTGAAAATGAAAATAATTCTATCGGATGAAAACCCATTGCTCAGAGGTCACGTAGGCTATCTTTGCCTGAAAAGAGAGAGGTAGAAAAGCAAATAGATGAGTGGTTAGAGCAGGAAATAATTACAGAGAGTTGTTCCGATTTTTCATCTCTGGTTGTGGTGTGTAAAAAGAAAGATGGAACAATGCGATTGTGTATAGATTACAGAAAATTAAACAAGAAAATAGTTAAGGATAGATATCCACTTCCTATAATTGAAGAGGTTTTAGATAAGTTAGGGAATGGGAAAATATTCACAACGCTTGACTTAAAGAATGCATTTTTTCATGTAGATGTTGATGAAGCCAGTAGAAAATATACTGCATTTGTAACGGAAACTGGCCAATATGAATTTTTAAAAGTGCTATTTGGGTTGTCTATTAGCAGTAACTGTTTCCAAAGATACATTAATTATGTGTTTAGAGAGTTGCTAAGAGACGGTAGATTAATTATTTATTTAGATGATATAATAATTCCGGCTACTGATGAAAAAGAGGCTTATAAAAAATTAGCTCGTGTGTTAGAAACCGCGTTCAGATACGGCATTGAGCTAAATCTAAAAAATGTCAGTTTTTGCAGGGGAAGATTAATTTTTTAGGGCATGTGATCCAGAACGGTATAATTCAACCTTCGGCGGAAAAGACAGTGTCAGTTTGTAACTTCCAGAGCCTAAAAACGCGAAAGATGTGCAAAGTTTCCTTGGGCTAACAGGGTATTTTAGAAAGTTTATTCCTTCATACGCCATGATAGCTAGGCCCCTTAGTGACTTATTAAGAGGAACAAATCCTTTTGAATTTGGGCATGCACAAAAAATAGCTTTTCAAAATCTAATGAACGCTTTATCCAGTGCACCCGTATTACATCTTTTTAAGGAAGGTACTAAGTTAGAATTACATACGGATGCATGCAAACTAGGGCTAGGTGCTGTACCTTTACAACAAGGTGAAGATGGACGTTTCTATCCTATCCATTACATGAGCAAAAAGACTTCCATTCAAGAAGAGAAACTTTGTAGTTATGAACTAGAAGTACTGGCGGTTATAGAGGCTCTGAAAAAATTTCGAAATTACCTACTGGGAAGGAAATTCCGAATTCAAACGGATTGTGCAGCATTTGCGAAAACCCTCGACAAGAAGGAATTAACACCAACGATGGCTAGGTGGTCGATTTTTCTAACAGATTTTGATTACGAGGTAGTCCATCGTCCTGCAAAACAAAAGCAACATGTAGATGCGTTGAGCAGACATCCTGTTATGCTAGTGACTAGTGATGAACTAACGTACAAGATCGCGAACGTTCAAGAATCTGGTGAATATATTAGGACTATTAAGAAGCTGTTGCAAGAAGGTAAAACTTCTGAATTCATCGTAAGTAATAAAATCTTGTACAAGATAAGTGAGGATCAGGAGTTGCTAGTCGTTCCAGAGATGATGCAAGTAGAGGTGATTAAGAAAGCTCACTCATTTGGACATTTTGCAGTGACAAAAACTGAGGAGCTGGTGAAAAGAGATTACTATTTTCCGAAGATAAGAAGGGGTATCGAAAACGTTATTAAGAACTGCGTTGAGTGCATATTAGTCAATAAGAAGAGGGGAAAGGGAGAAGGCTTTTTAAACCCTATTCCTAAAGAAGATCTACCGTTGTCGACATATCACGTGGACTTTATTGGACCATTACCAACGACCAATAAAAATTATAATCGCATATTCACTGTTATTAATGCATTTACAAAGTTTACGTGGTTGTATCCAACCAAAAGCACAACAGCTCAAGAAGCCATTGAAAGACTGAAGTTGCAACAGAAAACTTTTGGGAATCCTTCGCGAGTGATTAATGACAAAGGAGGAGCGTTCAGATCTAAAGAATTCAAAGACTACTGTGCTGATGAGCAAATTAGCAATGTGCAAATAACAACGGGAGTATCGAGAGGGAATGGACAGGTTGAGATAATCCATGGAGTACTAATTCCAGTATTGACCAAGATGTCCATCGAAGACCCGACTAAGTGGTTTAAGCATGTAGATTCACTACAACGTGTGCTGAACAGTGTGCCTTCACGCAGTACAAAGTATTCACCATTTGAATTGCTCATAGGAGTTAAAATGAAGAATCCTGAACATGTGAGGATAAGAAGTCTGCTTGAAGAAGAGAGTCAAGAGCAACTCTTCCAACATCGAGATAACCTGAGAAGAGAGGCAAAGCAGAACATTTTGAAGATTCAAGAAGAGAACAGGAGAACTTACAACCGAAAACGGAAAGAAACGCATCTATATAAGAAAGGTGACTTGGTGGCAATCATGAGGACTCAGTTTGGAAACAAATTGAAACTGCGAATAAAATATTTTGTACCATACCAGGTGACCAAAGTGAAACCCCATGACTGATATGATGTGGCTAAAATTGGAGACCATGAGGGGCCCAATGTTACGTCAGCATCAGCAGACCAGATGAAGCCTTGGACTTGGCATTGATGAGAGAGGAGGAATGAACTTGTTTCAAATGTTCGTGTAACTGTATATTAACCTTTGTTCTTTTTTTTTTGTTGTTTTTTAGTTTGTTTATTACAGATTCTTAGTGCGCGAGCAGTGAGGATACTGCTTGCGTGGATGCCGAGAGTTGTGGGAAATTTCCACATAAACATTCTATAGAGGGCGCTGTCAAGGCAGCCACCAGGAGTTAACGAAGGAGAGGGGATTCAGCGAGCGGACGCTAGACGCGGAGGTCGATGATCCGGGGCTGAAGGGAGAGTGGCGAGAACGGTGGCCGAGTAGGGATCCACCAATCCGTTGTTCACGAGAGAGACGCGTAGGTCACTCTCAACACTCCTGTACCTCAGTATTATTGTGAAGATTAAGATTCAGCGAGCGGACTCGAGACACGCAGGTCGATGATCCGGGCTTAATTGAATTGTAGATACTGTATTATATGTGTTAAACGTTTGTCGTAGTGAGTAGAACTGTGTTTTTGTCCAGCATTAAACGTTAGATTAGAAACAAACGAGAGTGTGATTATTGAATACCCCTAGAACTCTCTGTACTATAATCCCACACACACACACACACACACACACACACACACACACACACACACACACACACACACACACACACACACACACACACATATATATATATATATATATATATATATATATATATGTTTGTGTGTGTGCGTATGTGTGTGTGTATAGAAACTGTGATTTCATTCACAAATCTAAATAATTTATTGATTAAATTTGTTTGTGAAGTTGATAGTAATGAAAAAACACAAATCTCAATCAAAAGATTTAAGTTTGAAACCCCTTTTATACTATCAAATCAAGTAGAGTTTTGCTCAATGTTATTTAAAAATATATTTAGTACTTATATAAATGTGTGTGTTTTAAAATATTTTTCTAACATATCTAGATTCGAATTCTATCAATTTTCCAGAATATATCAATGAATATCTTATTTTAATAAGCAAATGCAACTTAAAAAAATAATAAAGGAAGAGTCGATGCAATACTTGTGTGTCAATCGTATGAGAATACGAGGAACGTATTTATAAATAGGAGTTCTTGTTTCATTCTGTAATGCTTTCTTCGCCCATTTAACTTTATTTTTAATCAAATTGCGTTTCTTGATATAATTAAGAGATTCTTTAATATCTTCGAATCATCTTTAAATGGAAACATGCACACATAACTGTAGTTGGAGAAAAGGCTTTCATGAGAACAATGTGCCGGTAAGAAAAGCAAAGAAAACCTGTGGCTGGACAGTTTTTGAGGTGAAAAGAATGTATTGGTTTCGAATACAGATTCTTATCATCTCACTTAGCATGCAAAAACATCTGTCAAAGATCGCCGAGATACGAAAGTCGGATGCTCGTGCGTGGCGCAATAACACATGTCCCAGAGATCATGCAAATAGGGTGAAGAATATTAATGATAAAAAGGAAATAGAATATATGCGATAACCGAAACAGAAAGATAAGAAACGAATCCTTTTTATTTCTGTTTTTTCTTAAATCGCAGTTAAATCGTCTTATAAATATACGAATTCTCTCTCGTCGTATACAAACATTAATATATTCTCTTCAAAGTCATATACATATATATATCATGTTTACTAGCCTTTACGCGCCAGCTTCGCTGGGTACTTCCTGATGCTATATCACTATATATTGTTTCTAAGTTATTCATATCTAAGTTCTAGTGATCACGAGCTCGTGGCCAGCGTGTCATGAGTTCGAGCCTAGTGCCACTGAGGACTCATGGTGTACAGGGGGCCGATGTACGTTAAATCCGTTGGGGTTCAATGTTTTCTCGTTGGTGTGGTGTGGTAGTCAGAAAAGGGAAGTATCAGATCAGGTGTCGTCCTCGTCACTTGACCGAAGGTCAAAATTATGAAGTCCGTCGCCGGTAGCCCTCATGTTGCTTTATAGTGTGTGTGTGGGGGGTCACTTCACGCAGCACTTTCCCTTTGATAATTTGTTTGTATCATCTTTTTTTCCATTAACAATTTTTTAAAAATAAAATTAGAATCAATAAAATTATAAATGTCTTTCTTTCCCCTTAAAATATAGGAATAGTATTTTCTTTGAGGATTTTCAAATGTTTGATGTCGATAGAAGATTTCACGCTTGTAAACGATTTTCGAATTATAATTTTTTATGATTTTTCTTGAGTATAAAGCGTTATATGAATTTTTTGGGGCATAAACTTTTTAAAAAAATATATATACATCTCATCTGGTGCAATGAGTAGAACGAAATTTTTGAGTAAAATATTTGATATGTTATCACTTGCAAATTGATAGTGCAGAAACAGAATGGAACGTCTACGATTGTATCAGAACTACAGTGATTTTAAGGATGTGTTTGCCATGTGATGTCAAAGAATAGGATTAGAATTTGGAACATTTATTTCGGATTAAAGCTCTGATAACAGCTCTCGAACATTAATACGGAAACACATTTTCCCTGCGGTGATGGACTGCTTTTGGAAAATTAAGCTTTACGGGGAAAGTGCGCTTCCCAGCTTAAACTTGAAAAATGGGTTACCAAACAGATGACTTTATCACCCTTGGCACACAGATTTGGCGACAAATGATATCGCACCGGAACCATCGAGAAGTCTTTGGAATTGATCTTTCTATATATTTCCATGTGGCTATACGTGGGACTTTTGAGGCGAAAGTCCAACCAGTCGAGTTCAGAATCTGCTTGTGCTTTGTCTGCAACAAGAGAGAGAGACTTTGTCTGCCTGAGTTCCTAGTAGTGGAAATGTTCTAAAGAGCCATTTCTGCAGCGCTGTAAAGCTTATTCATTATGAACGAGTTTTTCCATTACTATCAATAATCCGCTTTAATATTTCACTTTATGTACATTCGGCGATTTATCATCGTGCAGTCATATGTTCGTTCTCGTCCATTAATAAATTTGTTATTAATGAATTACTTGGAGTGGTCGGCCGTTTTTTACCCGCGTAAAGTTGAAACAATATTACATTCTGACTTCACCATGCTGACTTCACCAGTATTACATTCTGACACCATAGAGCAACGGTGCCCATGGTGGAGTACGCCAAAGTAGGCTCATGATTATTTCTGAATGTTTGATCGTGTACCACATGAGTGCGAGGCTCTCTTATCGGCCACAATTTTGGGGGAACACAACATGATAAATGCACGGACTTCAAAACGCATACACACGAGGACTAAGAGAAACTAAATCTTTGGATTTATTTATTTTTATTTTTAGTATAAACGTTTAACTTTGAAGTAACGCGAGAGCATTAGGAGACGGACCTTGTAATTTTGAACTTCATTCAAATGATGATACTTAAACTGCCACCTCACTCTGAAAACTTCCACCCCACGCCAACGTAAGACCTTGAGACTCGCCAGATTTAAATGTGCATCAACTGTCTACTTGGTGGGTTTTCAGTGGCAAATGACTTGGAACACACCACTCGACAACGCAAACATCCCCATTTGGTTATGGGGGCCCCACTGGGTCTTAACCCCTTGCATACCAGACTACGCTTTTTTGTATCCCCCTAAATCTGGAATTTCAGGGGCGTTACTTCTTGACGTTTCATTTTTCCTTTTGACGCTGATTCAAGTGCACGTTTGTTCGTGTTTCGTTTTGCTTTCTAAAGTTTGTATAACAATTTTTGTTGTTTCTTTTTACTTTTTTTTGTTACCGATATATGGCATCGTTGTTTGATTTTAACGAAAGTGATACTGAATGAGAATATTTGCCGGAGACCGATGAATAAGACAGTGACTCTGATACGGATCTATCTATTCGAGATGAAGAAGATGCAGAAATGGAACAAAAATAACAATACACTTATGCAACGCACGTGGAAAAGTTTTCTTTGTTTCAAGGAACATTTCGAGCAATTCTAATTTTTGCTATTTTTTCCAATTTCTATAACCCAAACATTTTGTAAGTTAACTTTTGTAATTTTATAGTCATAATAATAGAAAATCTTCCTTATAATATATCCTGTGCTGGTTACTCTGGTTGTAAAACTAAACACAAGTAATATAAAAAAAACTTTAAGTCAATTCCTGCTTAGATCAACAAAGAAAAACTTTAATTTAGCTACTTTTATTAAATAGTTACAATTAATATAAATATCTATATACATAGGACAGAATCACAACATTAAGTGGTAATTAATTTTTATTAATTATCATTAAAGTATCGTATTGTCATCCAAAACAATCGTGTATATAAAATTTCAGTTCAACTGAATGCTTTAAAACGTGAGTAAAAAAACCTTTTCAAGTGTTCACACAAGTCGCCAAAATGTCACTATGTCGCCAACGTGGTAGCCATGTAATTCTTTAAATAATTAGTTTAAATGAATTAATTTTTATTAATTATATAATTAAATTATTGTATTGTCATCCAAAACAAAATCACGTACATAAAATTTCAGCTCAACTGAGCGCTTTAAAATGTATTTTATTAACGATTGAAAATCCCACCAAGATAAAAAAATAAATAAATAGAGAGTGTGACCTAATAGTAGGAATTGAAAAAAATCATCTATCCAAACGAGGTTACAATGGGATATTGCCCAATAGATTGCATGTATCCACTAATGGTTAGAGGCACGAAAGGGGTTAAGAAGAAACCCATCCCTGAACGTTCAAGGAGAAACTAGAAGACATTAATCACATTCAATTGTAATTTTGTAATTTAATTTAAATGTATGCATATTGTTTAAAAATACATAATAAATTTTATTTTTGATTTCAGACACTCACATACAAGGTCTGTTCAAAAAGTATACGACCTTGAATTTTTCCGCGAAAAGTAGAGACTCTAAAACGACGCCACTGTGCACAGTGAGGCACATGCCTGAACTTTTCCCTTCGTTCCAGTGTACCAGTCGTTTCTTGCAGGCAGTTGAGTGGAAGTACTGTTATACACTCATGGATGAAAAAATAAGTGCACCAAGAAGGAGTCGTCAAAATGAAACGAATTTTTACATGCGTAATGACTACTTTGATGTAAATAAATGATTAGAAAATGAAAGAAAAAGGATCATTTATTTCAGAGAAAAAGGCAAAAGAACGGAGTATTTAATATCCTGTTGAACCCCTTCTAGCACGAATGAACGATGCGATACGATCGGGTATTGAGGCATACAAGTTCTGTAGGATGTTTTGAGATATTTCGTTCCATATTTGCTGTAACCTTGCCTCTAGTTCGTTCAAACTCGTGGGATGCCCAACTCGCCGTCCCAAACGATCCCAGATATGCTCGATTGGAGACAAATCTGCGGATCGGGCAGGCCAAGGAAGAGTAGTAACAGTGCGGAGACAGTCTTGTGACAACTTACCGTGTGAGGCCGAGCATTGTCTAGTTGAGAAAGGGCTCCTGGGAGCCATTGCATGAGTGGCAACTCATGTAGTTGCAGGATGTCATGGACATACCGCTGGACTGTCATGGTGCCACGGATCAATACTAGGGGTGACCGTGTATTGTAGGCAATGGCACCCCGTACCATCACACCAGCTGTGTGAGTGGTGTGTCGCTGTAAAACAAAGGCAGGATTAAGGCATTCACCAAGGGGTCTCCACACACGAACACGATTGGCATCACAGCTGAGATTGAATCTGGATTTGTCGCTAAAGATGACCTGGTTCCATTTCGCTGCAGTTCGGTTTCCTCGTGCGTGGCACCACTCCAAATGGAGGCGTCGATGGGTGGACGTCAAGGGCAGCACACGTAATGGGCACCACGATCCGAAACATCCTTCAGCTAGGCGCCTTCGTATGGTTCGAGAAGACACAGAGGCCTCTAGAGAAGGTGCTACCTGTGCCTGAATGGTGACCGATGAAGCAGTTGGCTGTACGCGTGCATTTCTTACGATGTGGCAGTTTTCTCGACGATTGGTCTGTCAAGGGCGTTCTGTGCCTGGTCTTCGTGTAAATGACATCTCTCGGATCCACTGGTCCCAACATCTCCTCACAACACAATCAAAGCGGCCTAAACAACGAGCTACTCGCCTAGTTGACCACCCAGCTTCCATCATGCCGATGATTCTCCCCTTCTCAAACTGCAACAGCTGCTTATATTGTCTTTGAAAACGGCGTAATGGCATGTCTACCTCAGCTTTTCTTTATAAACGATTCAGCACACTCAAACAAGCTTTGGTTACCTGTTTTATACTCCACGGAGAACGCCGTTAACCACCCTCTACAAGCTATACGTAATTCGCAATCACGCTGCATTTCTAACTATCTCCCTGACATATACCTTCATGCCAAGTTTCATTACGATCCAGCAATTATTTCTTGGTGCGCTAATTATCCTGTCCATGAGTGTATACGCTAGTCGGATTTTTATTTCTCTAAGAATGACTAAACGACTTGGAGCAGAGGTACTACACCCAATTTTTTGTCAAAAGCTTGGTGATTTTCTAGGTGAAACAATTCTAAAGATTCAGCAAGGATTTGGAGACGATGCTATCAGAATCACATAAGTTAAGGAAGGGTTTAACTGATTCAAAAGGGGCCGCACATCGGACAGCGTTCTGGAAGGCCCCAAAACGCTTGAAATGTAGCTGTTGTTGAAAGGGGGAGGGAATCAGGAAATCAAAGATCATAGTTTAACTGTACGGGAGACTGCTGAGCAAGTAGAGATCAGTCCAGGTTCCCCACATGCAATTTTGTGTGATCATGAGCAGAGTGGATGCGAAGTTTGTTCCCAGCTTCTGTCGGTGGAACAGAACAATTCCGTCTTGCAGTTCCACAGGACTTACTGGATACTATCAACACTGAACCTGGTTTCTTTCGAATTCTGGCTGATCCTGAAAATGAAAATGGCATTGAAAGGATCCCATTTTCAGAGAAGAGATGAGATAAGGCACGGCGAACCCCATTGCAAAAGAAGCCTTCCAGAAGTGTCTTCGGCAGTGGACGGAATGCTGGATTGTGAAAGCGCAAGATGCCTACTTTTTTTTAATATGACTAGAGTTCCAATCCCATGAAACAGTGGTCTTCAAACTGTATTCCACGAAACCCTGGGGCTTCACGATGCATACCTAGGGGTTCTGCGAGCAACAGGAAAATTCTAATAGTAAATTAAAAATGTGTATGCAAAGTAGTTCCCCGTTCTGTATGAAGTTCTATAACCACAAGTTTCCCAAGCTCATTCAAGCCGTTAAAACTAAAAATTTTATTTATACATAATTTTATTTTTTTAAACATTTGTTAATGTTTTGTTATAATTTAATAAAATAATATTAAAACGTTTTTCTTTATTATATGTATTACCAACAATAATATGAATACTCTGTTGTTTAATATTCCTGGTTCCACGCAATAATTTTATACTCGTTTGTACAATGTTCTGGAAAACTAATTAGTTTTCAAAAAGAAAAATACACCTTTTTTTATTCATGGAAAAAAACACCTACAATGAAAGAGAGATGGAACATTTTACCAACGTGTATAAAAAGATTCGACGTTAAAATATAAGTTTAAGCAAGAACAACCCCTAAATTTTAGGTTTGAAATTCAGACAAAATACAAAGGGTTTCTCATATATATATATATATATATATATATATATATATATATATATATATATATATATATAAACAATTTGATGCCATCTAGAGCAATGCATTTAAGTGAAAAATATTTCTTTACTTGAATGGATACAAAACAAGTTATAAAAATAAATTAAAGGCAGAATGTGAAATGTGACTGCAGATAATTTCACTAAGTCTAGACTTCGACAGTTTGTGCAAAAAAAATGTAAGCACATATCCCAGTTACCAAATATAATGGATGCCTTGGGGACAATTGGACCACAAGTTAATATTTTTATAATGAGTAAATTATTTTAAAATTACATCAAAAATATTTTAATAACAAATGAATACTTTTTAAAATTGTATTTACATAAAGTTCTTATAAAACATGTTGGTCTATTTTAAATATTTTAAGATATATTCTTTTAAGTGTGTATGTGTTGAGAATGGGGTTCCCCGAAAGGACCATATAATTCTAAGTGTTCCATGCATCGAGAAAGTTTGAAGACCACTATCGTAAAGTAATTAAGATATTTCTTTCTGACCAAAGGTTGGATACTTTTTGAATAGATCTTGTACATATAATATAGGATGTACTTCGTAATTACTTTTGTTTTAAGGGTAAGTGATCAAAACAGTTTGGAGGTACTAGGTCTTTGTGTATGAAATTATCAATTTCTTCTGATGTTATACACTGCTGGACAATTGCTAAGGACGGATCACAAATTGCTATGTAGCATAACATTAAGCAAGACATGAGGCCTAGTAGGATAAAATATAGTTGCCACACTGTTCAGACATTAGAATAAAGAATATTTATTGTTCTGGAAAGTACAAAAGCTGTGAAACATCTGAAAGAAAAAAAAATGTTCATTTGATCTGCGTACGGAGAAATGGATCAATGCATCTAAAAGTCAGCAGGCACCTTAAAGAAAGGTATCAGTACGGGATATGTCCACCGTGGAGTGTGATGCAACATTCCACACGTCGTACCATACTTTGCACAGCATTATCCAGCAGCTGTTGAGGAAATTTATCCCATTCCTCTGTGAGTGCACGGATGAGGGTGTTCTTGTTTGTCGGAGGATAGTTTCGACCAGAAACTTGCCTCCCCAAAGCATCCCACAAATTTTCAATGGGGTTTAGATCTGGAGAACGCGCTGGCCATACGAGACGTTGAATACCCTCGCTGTCTAGACAATCCTGAACAGCGAGTGTTCGATGACATGTTGCGTTGTCGTCCATAAAAACAAATTTATCACCGGCAGCACCACGGAAAAGACGAACATGAGGAAGTAGAACTTCATCAATGTATCGTTGGACCGTCATAGTCCCATTCGCAACCACATGTAGGCGCGTGCGGCCATTGATCATGATGCCGGCTCACACCATGATACTGCATGTCGGATATCGGTCCTTTTCCTGGATATTTTCTGGACGATAAGCAGTACCACTCTCGCGCCAGATCAGTTGGCGTCTACAATCCGATGACAGACTGAACCTACTCTCATCTGAGAATAGTACGCATGCCCAGTCCTGTTCAGTCCAATTGTGATGCTCACGACACCATTGCAAACGGGCAGTACGGTGCTGTCTGGTCAATGAGACACACACAACAGGTCTGCGTGCGTATAGTCCTCCTTCCCTCAAACGTCTGGCAACAGTTTTTCGGGAGATCTGCTTTCCTGAGGCAGCAAGAAACTGATTTGCCACCTGCTGAGCTGTGGTGCGCCTGTTCCTTTTTGCTGATAGGACGATATATCTGTCTTCTGCAGGCGTCGTACTTCTAACACGACTTTCCCCGTGCCGTCTACTACACATTCCAGTAGTTTTAAATGACCTCCACAGCCGTGAAACAACGCTGTGAGTGATGTCGAACTCCCTGGCAACATCTGTTATTTTTCGCCCTTCTTCGATCTTTCCAATAATTCGGTCATGCATAAAATCATCTATGTGATTTCGGGAAGACATGCCAAAAATTTTAAGTTCGTCTATTAAATCTTTCCTGTAAAACTTTGACTTGAAACAACAACTGTCCACGCGCGTCAAAACCTTTAAAGCTCTTATGAACGCTATCACGTGATGAACAGACGTGGAAAAAAAATTTCCATACTCATACTTCTTACTAATATCCCGCACTTATTCTAATTTTCCACATTTTGCTTCCTTTCATTTTGTGGTTGCTATGGATGATAGTGTTATCCGTCCTTAGCAATTGTCCAGCAGTGTATAAATGTGCTCTATAATTCGTTTCCTATATTGAATTGATTAATTGATTTTTAGTTTATGTGATAATGCAGAAAACTACGCATTAATAAAATGATTCTTAATATTATAGGCATCGTTTTGTATACATAGATATGTAATATGAAATCAAGAATTCACAGGAAATTTGAGATCTTCTTTTTGACTGGAAATCTGTTTCGAGTGCTATACGTTTGGATTCTCTTCGGATTCTGGCTCTTTCATAACTGGTGAATACAGCCTTAAGGGAAAAGACCCGGAACATTTTTAGGAAGAAAAATGATTTAAGTATTCGTTGATACAACATTATCATCTGCCTTAAGCATAGAAAACAGTCTAATTCAATATCCTATTCATTTTTAACTTGTAACATGTGTTTCATTTTTGTTCGATATACTTAAATTCTAAAAAGATTCTTAGTTTTATATACATAAGAGAAAATTTGGGTGTTAATTGAAAATTTTTCAATGTTTCATTGACACTGTGTGTGCTTTAAATCTCTCTATATATGTTAGAACCCCTCTGGGTTCCACTCTGGACACCAAGATTAATTTGAGGCAAAGAATCACTAAGAGCCATTTGTATAGTAATAACTTGTATTTATTATATTGATTCAATTATCAGAAACTCTAATAACATATAATATTTCTATGTTTCGTCAAACAAAAGGGATTTACCTTTAATATTAAATTAAATTACGAATTATGAAATTAATCAATAATTACGCGTAAGATCAAATAAGGTTTACCGAAATAGGAGGTCCGAGAAATACACGTAACTCGAACTATTAGCTTTCATTAAGTTAAACTAATTTCATTAAACTAACGATTGTTTTAAGCGATATTAAACTATAGTATATCACCGTACCATACTTAGGTATCTTCACAAGATGTCTTCGTAGATTATTAACCGTAACTCTTCAGTATTGCAAAAAAATTGAATCCTCCAAACTTGAGGCTACTGCTGCTGGCTCAATAGCCTTCATTCTTGCTAGCTTACAACGCTCTACTTAAATACCCTATCTACTTTGCATATCTCGTTCACTTTTTGGAGTTGATTGGAAATATACGCGAATTTATAATCTCCAAAAAAGACGCCTAAGAATATTAGTGGAAAGGTTCCGTACAGATTCGTTAAATATAGTTTATAATAAACTATATAGAAATATAACTAACTTACTTTTTATTATATAGCCCATATAGAAAATTAGATAGGCTATATAGTTTTTATAAACTCTACTTGACAGACTGAAACTACTTTCAATATTAAAGATAAAAATGGCATTGAAGTTTCGAAAATTGAAAAAGATGGATGTTGGTATATTATGAACAATGGTGGCGGAGAAAAGCTTTTAAAATTACTTAAAGGGAAGTGGACTAACACCAGTTCTAAGATTAGCCAACACCTACCCCCTTTCTGTTTACACATTTCTGAACGGAATTCTACAAATTCACACACACATTTATATATCTTAAAATATTTTCTTATTCTTTGACATTAAGGACACATCCAAAACTGTTTGTTATGAGGTCCAAGATTCTTCGTCACTCCATTCGCCAACTTTATGAATGCTATCGTTGATAACAGCTTGATTGAAAAGTGGATTTGCAGGCCTTTGTGTAGCTCAATCTTTTGAGCAAATAATTTTTCTGTCCCTTCTCTTCTGAGTCTGTAACAGCTTATTTTCTACATATGTATACAACATTTATAAAAGATTGAAATTGTACATTTTTATTATGTATTATGAATCTTTTAAACAAAGTAAAGTATAAGTATTCCTTCTCAATATAGTTAAATATGAAATAAATCTTTTTTAATGTGAATCATGTTCCTGCACTGCTCTACTTTGTATTGCAATACCAGAGGTATAATTTGTAACTTTTAATTTGTGACATTCAGAACGTTCAGCTGTTAAATAATTATTTTGCTGACTCAAAATAATTTTCATTTGAGAAAAAAATTACTGTTATATATGTAGAACTCTAAGATATGATAGGTAGAACCATAAGCAAAAAACACAAACAATATATTTTCTCTCATCAAACAATTAAATCTTTCCAGGAATGACATTCCCATTAATTTAAAGTATCTGAGTCAATTTATCGTCAGAGTTATTATATAAATTCCCAATCTTTTCATAATTCCGTAAAGTTTCTTTTCCATAATTCTTAAGATGTTACTTCAATAACCTCCATTTCAAAATTATCAGTTTCTATCCAGTCAAAAATTAACAAATTTTTAGAGTGATGTAGATTGCAACTGAAATTGTACCGCATGCCATAGGTTGCCAACGCTTGCTCTATACTGCAATTATATTAGGTTGAGGAAAAAGAAATCCACTGCTTTTGCATTAAACTCAAGACTTTATTTAACATGTTTCGTATTTTCCGATTCGGGTCAAATATGCACCGTTTTGTTGCATAATTAGTTACCATTTTAAAGGTAGCTTCATAATGCCTCTCTCATAGAAGTCTTGGTCCTTATTGACAAAAAACTCTAGTAATCGATTTTCACAATCTTATCTTAATCCCAATTTCTTGTCCCTCAGGAAGTTTTGTAATGCGAGAAGAAGGTGGTAATCGCTTGGCGCCAGATCCGGACTATATGGTGGATGCATTAAAACTTCCCAACCAAGCTCCCAGAGTTTCTAGCCGAGTCACTACAGACGTGTGTGGCCTGGAGTTATCCTGATGGAACATAACACCTCTTCTGTTGGCCGTTTCTGGTCAATCGCTAGGTTCAAATGGTCCAGTTGTTAACAGTAGAGATCTGAATTTAGTGTTTGGCCATATGGAAGTGACTCATAATAAATTATATTCCTTTCCAGTCCCACCAAATACGCAGTAGAGCCTTCCTGACTGTTAGTCCTGGTTTGGCCACCATTTGAGCTGCTTCACCGCACTTTGACCACGATCGTTTTTGCACAATATTGTCGTGTGCAACCCATTTCTCATCCCCAGTCACCACCCATTTAAGAAATGGGTCGATTTCATTCCGTTTATCCAAAGCTTTGCAGATGGAAATTCGATCCTTCATGTTTTTTGGTGTTAATTGGTGCGGCACCCAAACATCGAGCTTCTTTTGAGTCCGACTTTGCGCAAAGGGTTTAAAACTGTTTTATGGCCCATCTTTAGCTCCTGGGCGATGCTACGACTACTAACACACTGGTCAACTTCGATTATTTCTGTGATTTTATCAACATTTTCGACGACGGGCCTGCCTGTGCGAGATGCATGTTTAACATAAAAAATGCCAGAACGGAATCAGTGAAACCAAAATTTTACGAAATTAGCTGTTACAGAATCGTCACCATTCACAATTTGAGCCGCATGGCTTGCATTTTCATCTTTATCAAAGAAAAACTGTAAAATGTACCTAATGTTCTCTTTGTTGACTTCCGTTTTTAACACTCTGTAACTCACAACTGAATGGACCAAACAATAAACAGCAAAATAATTTTTTTAGTGTGAAATGTCACCTTGACAACGAGCATAAATTTGAATTTGTTTGATGGATACTTTACGAGATATTGACAATGCAGCCATCTACCGAAAAAATAATGGATTTCTTTTTCCCCAACCTAATATATTTGGCGGTAAATTTTAAAAATAAAACTAGATAAAAATATTCCATTACAGTTTACGAAATCCCTCTAAACTCAAAACTAAAAAAGTTCGATTCGGAATGTATGCAAGGCTTCAGGTGTCTACAAAAAAAGGGATCTCATGATATTAATTTACGATCAGATTCTTTTTTATATCTTGCTGGTATACTGAGCCATGTTTGCTCTTAGATCAACGATTAAGCTTAGAAGGGAAAAAGCTAACGTGATAACAGTAATCAATTTTAAAAAAAAGAACGATTTGCCAGCCTTTTATCCTTATCTCACAGAATGTCAAGTGTTTGAGCAATATGGATGACAGGTTCCTTTAAAATTTGGATCATCTGTTACGATGCAAAATTATTCCCATACCTTTTGTACAAATGCCAGGAAAATCGCCAGATTGTTTTCATATTAGTCAATCTCGCCAACATGAAGTCTCTCTGTGTGCTCGTTTTGGTATTTTGCTGCGTGTGCGTCGCGGTAAGTAAATCTTTTGGATGTAAATATTTGACATGCTACTTACAGGATCATTTCTTTCACACTTGAAATACCTTGTTTGGGTTAGGCAAGATGTGTTAATATAATCGATATAATAATAAGCTTTATATGGATATAGTAATAAGCTGTTGTAAATAAGCTCTGCGTTCCTTATTTACAACATTAATATTTAAAAAGTAAAAAAGATGACTTTTCTAGAAAAACTTATCAGTGCTTTTTGAACTTACGATGAATACAATGAAAGGCATTATGAAAAAAAAGTTCATGTCCGTTAAATCAATGTTCAAGGATAGCTGTTACAATGCCCATAGATTGAATATGACAGTCTCGTGAAAGTCTGAGATTTCTCTCTCTTTTTAATTTAGAAGTTTTAGTATGGAATGGTTTTGGCCCCGCTTTCTAAAAATCACGTGACTTAATACTCTATATCAATTGGTTATAGGTGAAATCAGCTATCGATCACTGGAGGGGAATAACACACACAAACTGATGCAGTTTTACATTTGAAATTTAACTCCGTCAGGCCAAGTCTTGACCTTACTTTCAAAATTTATGAGTGTAAGGTGGTATCGGGGTTCCTTTTATGGGTTAGATGCAAACTATCCGGCTTTTCTGTCGGAATGTGAGCGAATAGCGCAGGAAAGTTGCTATTGAAGTATGACTTGTTGCAGCTTTATGAAGATTCCGGGACAATTATCGGCTATAAGGCCCGTTGGTTGGTGATTGTTTCCCGAGTTGTCGCGAACACAAACATTGGCGTTTTGATGATAACTCTCACACAATCCAATAAAATGCATTCACCATAAAAAAGAATAATGGAACATAGTTTGGCATGTCTAGATGTTTCCGAGTTTGGCTTCATGGCCAAAAGCCACAGTATCTCCCACGACCATAGGCTTTTCCTATGACCAAAAAGAATCAGTTTTGTAATGTCATAAAAAAGATAGTTAAAGAAAAATGAAAGGGATGCAAAGTTTTGTTACATGGTTTTTAAATATTGAAACTGCTTGGCATGATTTTCTACCCGTAACAATCCAAGAAGGAAGCCGAAGCTGTTTGCTTGGCGAGATCAAATAAAAAGTACCCAAAATAAAGGACATGTATTCTAAGAAATCATGTTTTAAATGATTATTCAATTCTTATATTAAGATTTTATTATAAAGATAAATATAATATTCTATTTTTATATTCATGGGGGACATTAAAATGGAAGCATTTTCCTCACTAAAAAAAGTAAATTTTTTACTGCTTTTATTTTCTTGATCCAAATAAACAATGACGATTTTTTTCCCTTCCAGGTGGCAGAGGTGAATAAGAAATGTGAATCGAACGCTGACTGCGATGAGGACGAATGTTGCGTGAGTTTCCTTCAGTCATTGAAACACGCCAAGTGCAAGAAACTAAAGGGAAAAGGTGAGTTGAAAGGATGTTATAACGGGTTGTATTGAGAATATAAGAATTTTATAAAAATGCTTGAAACACATTCAATGCAATTAATTGCAAAGCGAGCTATTTTTCTTTGTTGGATTCTATTTTAGAGCATTTGGATTGGATTTTATTTATTACTGACTTTGCAAACTCTGTCAACTCATTGGGTACTATCCAATACTAGAAAACGAGTCGTTGAAATCATTTGACATCGTTATGTCTTCATTACGAAAAGTGTGGACTATGTTAGAATTTTACCCTCCTTTTTGTATACGTTTCAGCCAATTGCGCTTCCTCTCCACACGTCCCAAGTTCAAAGCGCGGAGATCCACTCAGTCTTTCACGACTTCAGATAAATGAATGCCGAGCTGGCTTGGGAACTAAACACTGGGAAGTGGGGTGGGGACACACTGACCACCTGACTGAAACATCTGCTCATGCACCTCAATGCCCAAGGTCACGTATACTGAGATGGGCGTAGTAGGCATTGACCCTCATGGGCTGTTGCGCAATTGAGTTTAGCTTAGTTTTTAGCCTATAGTTTTCTTTCCGAAGCAAAAAATTTTAATACACACTTCGACATTTATGACATGATTTCAAAATTGCGCCCAATTGGTTTTCTATCCAAGACGGTAGCTTATCATAGAAAACGCGGATTATGAAGGGGGGAAATATTGTTGACACTTGAGGAATTAGATAAATGCTGTAGAATTACATACATTCAAAGTGAAAATTAGGAAATATTATTTGTATATATATGATTCGTGTAAAATGGGCTGAAAATATGAATTTCAGGAAGAAAAATAGAATATGAGGAATTTTTATAAATGCAGAAAAAAAGATAATAGATTTATTTATAAAAGAAGTGTAGCAATGAAAATTTAAAATAAGATATAAAATTTTGGAATCTAAAAAATAAATGATTGAATGTAGATTTTTAAATTTGACCCATGTCAAAATATATAATACCTTTATCACAGATAATTTTCATATTATTTCTACATTTTTAAGATTAAAAAATGACCCAAACGAGTGAAATGTTATCTAAGAAAAAGAAAGTAAAAGAAAACCTCTATTTTTTTAGGAAACAAATAATCGGAAAATGAAAATTTCGATAATCTTTTGGCCCCTAGTAACTAATAGACTGACCCTTATGCCATGCAAAAGAGATCCTGGTACTCACCAATAGCTGCTCTAATATTCATAATTCCATTTAAATATAGATGCAGGCGAATATACACAAAAAATATCAAATAAATTAAGGACTCGAAGCACACGACACAAAAGACGTTACTGATACAGAATCTGAAAACTGTTAAAAATTCTAAATAACTGCTCGAAATCAACATCGATCGTTACGTACTTATTTAATAAACATTTAACTAGCTCTGTTTAATGTGATCCAGTTTTTGAGTAAAATTTCAGGGTTATCATACTGTAATGCTAACGCCTCGAACTGTAAAATTTATTGCTATTTGGTACAAAAGTTTGTAGGAGTATATATCAAATCAGTACCTCCTTTTAATTCTTAAAATTGTCATTTAGCGTTCGTTTTAAGAAAGTAAGTTTAATCTTAACCTAGTGGATTTCTAACGTTTCTTTTCAAATCTAGATTATTTATGAATTCATAAGATCGGATACTTCTTTATTTTAAATAACTGAAAATAGTTTCTTCCAAAACAACTTTTCTGGAAAAATTCCCTCTTTTGACAGTCTTTCTTCAGACGACTGTTTGTGACAATCGAAAACGCTATCTGCGAGGATGCTTTTACATCATTTGATGGATTTCTTTTTTTTTCTAGTCACTTTGTTCATTTCCAATAGAATTTTAAAGTCTTAGAAAATTGCATGAGCTAAATTTGACAACTGATGTAAATACTTGAAGTTCCTATTTCTTTTTAAAAAAATGAAATGTATTCTTTCCCAAAAGAGTTTAGATTTTAAATAATTAAAAAAGTTTCTTAAAATTAAAAATATTTCCTATAATTAAGTGAATGAATGTGCTAGTGAATGATTCAAAATTCATTCGCTAGCACAAAGTGGTTCATTTATGGACTAATATAATTTATTATCTGTACACAGAGACTCTTCTAGCTACTAAATAATATACAGCTCCTGTTTATGTTCAAAAGAAAACAAGAAAGTTTCATTTGGAGAAATTTCTGCGCTTTGGTGCTGACCACATCTCAAGCAAACTACTGACTCACTTCCCTGTGGCTTCCGTTCCTCCACAAGAGGGAAAACATCATGGTCTCTGCACCATCTAGTAGTTGTGGCAAGAACAAACTGGTTACAAAGTTAAAATACTATCAACATTAAAAGGATCAGAGAGGAATACGACCGAATAAAACTGACAATGCAAGAAAACACCACCAGTGTATAGCTAAGATAGAATCTCATCTGCTCCTTCATTGGATTTGAAGAAGCAGTCAGAGAATTAATTCAGGGTTGGATTATTGCCATACGTCAGCAACAACAGGAAAACCATTTAACAAAGTCTGTATCAAAATGATCCAATTTTGGTTCAAACAATAGAATCCAAAATAGGAGCGATGAAAAATCCGCGAACATAAGAGAAAGGGATTAATTGAGTTTAATATTTAGATGAATCTGATGTTTCATCAACATTTGTAAATCTTTAATAATAAAAAAAAAACGTTGAAATAAATTTAAACCATAATAATTTTCGATTCACAAAATTGCTTACAGTTATTGTAACAGACCTCGAATTGCGAATTTTTGCAACTTATAAAATGGAATGAAGTTCAAATTTTGGTTCATCGGAGCAAAAAATTGCTATTCAGAACACTGACGTAACTAATCCTGAGGGAACCGTGTATCAAAATTCCTTAGGGTTGTTTTTTTTAGCCTCTTAATATATTACGAATTTTTTCCTTGCGTGATTTGGGGCCCTTGAAAGCTTGGGGGCCCCGTACTACGGCTGATACAGTGTTAGCTATGCCCCTGATTCCAAATTCACCGAATAAGCAGATTTTATATTCTATTATCTGGAAACGATAATAGATTGTAGTTTTTTGTTTCTAACAATGTTTTTTTGCTATTTAAGAGGTGTCTATTTTACACTGGTGTGCAAAACTTAAGCAACAATGTAAAAATTTAGCAGATAGCCATGAAATTGCAGAAAAGGAGGTCTGGATATCAGTACAGTGAACAAGTAAGTCAGTAGAAACGCCATGCGTATGCAAATATCAGGAACCAAACGTCAGAAGCGACGTGAGCGTACGCAAAACGCGTGATGTCGGCGCGTGCTGCTCAACAGTAGAATAAAATGAAGGACGGAGACGCAATTCACAATATTCGTTGCCAGTGCCAGTGAGTCAGTTTGTGAAATACGGCTAGAAGAAATCACCTGGACGACTTCACATGTGGAAGAATGATCGGAAAGCTGGAGGAGGGGCGTACCGTCACCAGGGTAGCTGCAGAGTTCGGAATCAAGAAAAGTGTCATTTCGCGCGCTTGGAAAGCGTTCCAAACCACAGATACAGCTGTTAGAAAGGTTGGTGGTGGCCGCCCGAGGACGACAACTGCAGGGGATGACCAATATATCATCCTGCTGGCGAAAAGAGGCCGACGGCAGTCAGAAAGCGTTATTGCTCAGCAACTCTCTACAGCAACGGGGCGACAAGTGTCACGGTTTACTGTGGCCAGACGCCTTCACAAAGGGGGCCTATTCACCCACCGTCCTGAACGCTGCCTCCCGTTGAAAGTTGACCACCGACGCTACCTTTTACAGTGGTGCAGAGAGCACAAAAACTGGACAACTGTCAATGGAGTCGTGTCCTCTTTACGGATGAGAGAGTCGGTTCAGTACCAGAAGCGATTCTCAACGCGTTTTGATTTGGAGAGAGATCGGGACCCGGTTTTATACCAGTAACATCAAGGAAAGACACCATTGCGGTGGTCCTGGTGTTCTTGTCTGGGGAGGCATTATGCTGAACGGGCGAACTGAGCTCCACATTTTCGATAGAGGGTCTGTAAACGGGGATCGCTATTGTGAGGAGGTAATTCTTCCCGCCTGGCATATATCTTTTGCCTAAGAGCCAGCCTATATGATTTAGGCTTCTTCTACAGTTCTGATGTAAGGGGAGGGGAGGGAACCGGCTCAGAGAACCGGTTGATGGATCGCCGGCTGACGCGTCAGCTGACTGTCAGAGTGGGAAGAGGTACTTCTTCCCCATATGCGTCTGTTCCGAGGTGCCATTGGCTCAGACTTCATTTTTATGGATGGCAATGCACGGCCACATCGGACTCTTGCTGTTGAGGAGCTGCTGGAAAGGGAAGATATCACTCGAGTGGATTGGTCAGCGTACTCCCCAGATTTAAATCCCATCAAACATGTGTAAGATGCTTTGGGGAGACGTATTGCAGCACGCTTACATCATCCGGAGAACACGCAACAACTCAAACAGATGCTGATTGAAGAATGGGTACTCCTACCGCAAGAAATGTTGCACCAGCTGGTTCTGAGTATGCGGAGACGGTGCGAAGCAACCATTGCAGTGAGGGGAGGGCATATACCATGTTAAGGAACATCTGCTTGTAGTTCTTCCTGTTGGATAGACCATCATGAGTCACGATACTATGCGTTCAGTAAAGCTTGTTTTTGTTTGATTCCATACCGTATGCATTGTATTCCTTTCTCAGCGCCGATGCTTTCGTCATCCTTTGCGTACATAATACTCTCCCTCATTTCTAAATTTCATGTCTCTCAGATGAGTTTTCGTGAAGTTATGGCAATAAACTCACCTGTTGCTTAAGTTTTGCACACCAGTGTAGTTTCTCTTTCTCCCAAACAGGTGATTGGTGCGTCCCCAATGTTAATTTGCACGATCATGAGAAGTACCACTACATGTGCCCTTGTGTCGAGGGATTGAACTGTATTCCTGAGGAAGTTGAAGAGAGAGACGACGGAGTAAGTAGACGCTTTTTTTTCCTTTTCTTTTAAAGAAATTCTATGATTTTTCATCGAAAGAAAGTTGAGTGAAGTATGCTCTATGTATGATGCAAAATATTGGATCGAGCAGAAAAGCCCGCGTCGATTTTTGGAGTGAGTGAGGGAATATTGACGTATCACTATTCGGGTACACAAGGGCTTTTTGTGACGGACCTCGTCATTTTGAACCATGGTCAAGTGACGTGGATAACACCTGAGTTGGCAATACCCTCCCCTAACTTCCCCACCACACCAACGGAGGACGTTTGAGCCTCGATATATTTAACGCGTATTGGTTTTCTCTGCACGTTGGGTCTTCATTAGTACCAGACTCGAACTCTTGACACGCATGCCATGAGTCTGTTATCTTGACCAATAGGTTATCGCGGCCATCTTCATTTATGAGACATTTATTAGACGAGTCTGAATACATCAGGCCCAAATCCTTAAAAAATGGTATTTCAGAATTAAAAAAAACTTGTGAAAGGTTTATATTTGTCACTTACATGCATTTTTGAATACCGATTGCTATTATGCTTTTATTAACGTTGCACTCTTAACAATACAGCTCACCATCAACTTCATTAATTTTTAAATACGAATGAGAAGCTATTTTCAAGCTTAGGATATCATAAGCTTATGAGATTAATTTTGATCAACTTCGAGAAATATAGGAAACAGAATGACGTTCTCAAAAATGACGTGGCATCTAATCCTGTACCTCCTAATTAATCTGGCAGTCGTCAAGGCCTTCCTTCTTTAGAAAGTAAGTAGAAGAGATTCATGATCTCAAGACCAATTAAATTTTTGATTTCGATTAGACTGACAACTGATTTCAGGATTTTCAAGCCGTATATATATATATATATATATATATATATATACGGCTTGAAAATCCTGAAATCAGTTGTCAGTCTAATCGAAATCAAATATATATATATATATATATATATATATATATATATATATATATATATATATATATATATATATATATATATATAAGCAAAGGATGACCTTTCGGTTTACTGAGCAGCATGGCAACTGTTCCAGATGGTGTGCGAATGATTAAAGTTGGTGATCATTTGCCAAATTTACAAAAAACGTAGACGTTACCATTCATACTCTACTAAAGCACTTGAGAAGATACGTTTTTACAGCCTGTAATGTCTCACTATGTGTTGATTAACGTTTTCTGAAATTTCATGGAAAGTAATATATATAAATTTTTGCTTTTGAATACGAAAATATTTTTATTTCTAATGGAGCTTTGGATTGATATTTACCGAATCTTCAACATCGCAACAAATTATATATTTTCCGTTTACCTTTTACACTTTATTTTATCCAGATTTTTCGTATTTTTCAACTCAGGTATTTTATTTATTTTGATTTGTTTTTTAAAAAAATATTTATCAGAAATGTTTGCACAGTTCATTCTATTACAAGGTCCCTTTAAAAAGAAATGTGGACTTATCTTAATTCGTACGGCCGCATAACTCTTTTAAGACTTAATTGTATTTCTGTTTTAAATTAAACTTTATATATATATTTAACTCTGGATTGATTTCAGTTATATTGATTTATTTATACTTTTTGAAATAAAAATGTTTCTTATGCTGCCGTTTTCTCATTTTCAGATCATCATTTATAGAAATGCAAAGTGTTTGGAATTAGGAGAAAACAGTACCGTTTATTAAAGCATCAGTTTTTCAAACAGATTGCTTTGAATGTAATGAAATAGCACAATTTTCGCGTAAGCTGTAATAATTTAGGAATAAAAAATTTGATTCTGTATCTTCTTGAAATTTCTTTGATATAGTTGTACGTGAAAGGTATTGTTATTCAGTAATGCATGTGCCTATTTCTTAAGCTAATAATAATTATTTATTGGGAATAACTAATGTTATAAAAATGTATATGCGTTCCACGTCATTGCCTAATTTATACGTGAGTAGAATGTTAAATTTTGAGTTGTATGAATTTTTATTTTTACAGTGATATTTTCCCCTCGATACGTTCATTATTGATGATGAAATAGTCCATAGAATACAAGACGTAGAACTACTTTTAGATATTTTGTACAAAGCTTTTTTTTGCCTTTTTTTAGACTAAATTAGATTTTTGTATAGTATCTTTGTTACCACTAAAGTGCATAAATTAATTAATTTGCAGATTAGCTAGGTAATTTGCACACTAACTAGAATGACTCGTAACAATACAGATTGTTCATTTTTCAAATTATCTAGATAATCTGCACATTACCTATTAGACACTTGTTAAAGTGAAAATAAGATTTTTAATGGAACAATAGCAATGTTACTCAACGCTTAAATTAACAGTTGTTTGCATTTTTTTATCTAAAGAATAAAGTCAACACAATCGAACAATCAACATATTAATTGATAGAATCATCATCAATCAATTCAAAAATTAGTATACAAAGAAAATCAAACGGTTTAAAATATTATTTCAATTAATGAGAGAGGAATTATATTAATGTTGTTAATTTATTTTTCGATATCTAAAGAATCACATAAATGCAATCAAGCAAACAACAAATTAATCGATAGAATCAATCATCAATCAATTGAAAACCATAATACAAAGAATCAATCAAATGGTTTAACATGTTATCATAATTAAGGCAATAAAAATTTGCGAAACGTGATGAATCTTTTATTATGGTTGTGATTGCTATATCGGTATATGCAGCTATACTTAATAATATTGGAATTTTTTACACTTAATTTGTTTCCAGAAGATACTGGTCGTCGTAATTAAATTTGTTATATGTTAATTCAAGGATTCTTTTACCGAATACATTTACTGTCTCTGCCATTTTGTTTCTAAATGTTAAGGATAGATAATTCTGACAGTGATCAACGTTTAGTCAAAATTCTTAACAGAAAGTAAATGATAGAGACTTTTGAACTTCTTAAAGACACGGAAAGCACTCATGTGAAGGTTACCTGGATAAAATCCGGAAAATTCTTAATTCCGTATTTTAATGGAACTAATTAGTAAATCAGCAGATTAACGACTTTCGAGTTTTAACGGTAACATCTAAAGAAATGAGGCATCCTGTATAAAGTGAAAGTCATTACATGAACACACTGAAGCTAAAATAATTGTATTGGCGATATTGCTTATTCATGCTTTTATTGAATTCATTATCTATTCTTCATAATCAGACCTACAAATAATGAGAAAAATTAAGTAATATGGATTCTAAAAGCATGCAATTTTTTCCGTCACTTACAACCGATTCATTTAATTGCAGACAAATAGAAAAACAAAACACTTAGCGTGACTAAAACTATTTTTAATTTCTCTCTAACTAACATTTCTTGAAAAAAATAAGCAATTATTCCAAAAATATTTATAATTGCTCATAAGTATTTTTTTCTCCAAAGCTTTTCCATGTTGATGATTGGAGTTTCAAATATTACGCTGATTACAAGGGCGGTCATGTAAGAGATGATCCAAAAGCCGAAGTACAGCATCGCCTGAAAAGAATGAAAACACTTTTTTAATAACAAAATAAAATTTCCAGGTTAGATACAGGTAGAGAACTAACTCAGTTCTCAAACAGAATTCCGAATAAAGATCATGGAAAATTTTGCGTTTGTTACATATAAATGTTACAGATTTAATAATAGAACAAGAAGGGGGAAATGGACAATTCTTCACAGATCAATTATTAAATTTATTATTTTTATTTCATTTAAATATATTTTTAAAAAGAATGTACATCTTAGAAATCTAAAGTTTTTTCTTCAAGAGAAAATCTTTAAACATGTATTAAAATGAGCTAAAACATTTGTATAAAATATAAATTTTAGTTTCAATTAATTCGATGAATTCAAGTTAAATGGATAAATTAAACGAGAAATTGTTTCAAGAATTTAAATGTTTAAAATTTTTATGTTTTCATATTATTCATAATATATATATATATATATATATATATATATATATATATATATATATATATATATATATATATATATATATATATATATATATATATAAAATTTTAAGTCAATTCCTACTTAGATCAACAAAGAAAATTTTTATTTCAACTACTTTTTATTAAATAGTTACAATTAATATAAATCTATATAAATAAAGGAGAAAAGCGACTCACTCACTGACTAATCACGATATCTCCGGAAACTATTAAACCTATTGATTTGAAATTTGGTTGGCAGGTTCCCTTCATGGAGTAAACATCAGCTGAGAACGGATTTCGCAAAGATCGAACCCCAAGGGGCGTTATGGGGGTTTAAGGGGCGTTTTAGATAATTATTCCCATTATTAAACTATTAGATGTACAGTCTTGAAACTTGGTACACAAATTCGCTTCATAAAGTAGAGATTCCCTACAAAAATGATTTTTTACGAAAATCGACCTCAAAGGGGCGTTATGTATAATTATTTCCATTTTTAGACTATTAGACGTACAGTCTTTAAATTTGGTATAAGCGGATTCCTTTCATAGAGTAGAGATCCACTACAAAATGGGTTTTGTCAAAATCGATCCCCAAGTGGCGTTGGGGAGAATTAAGTGGCGTTATAGGCAATTAACTCCTTTTATTTGCATGACTTCAACAATACTTCTTGATATTGCATTTTCAATATCGCGTAATGTATATCTACTCTTGATTTTATCTGTCAAGAATAAATGTAGATATTTATAACTGGTATTAAAAATGATTTTCCTCTTATAATAGATATTTTTGAATTCCTGAATGAGAATATCCTTTCCGATTCCAATCATCAATATAAATACTATCCAATCACACAACAGTATAGAAGGAGAAACTATTAAAACTATTCCATTAAAAATAGATATTAATTTTAAAAAATAATCCATCGGGGCTCACCATGTTCGCGTGTGTGAAATAGAGAGGAGTTTTCTGCGACTCGAAGTACCAGCTCATGATGAGGGGGTGGAAGAGGTATGCACAATACGTGAGCCTGCTCAGAGGAATCCACACCCGGGCGGAAAGAAACTTGTTGACGAGATCTGCAAATAGATTCAGAATATTTTTACCATACGCTTACACTTCAAGACTTTCTCTTGCGAAGAAATATTTTTTAAAGCTGTGCATTGAAAAAAATATGGGGAATTAAGCTTTAAATACTTTTGCCGATCTTAAATGAATTGTGTCCCAAGCATTTATGAATCGATATCACTAATAAAAATAAGTAAGCTTCCATAACAAGATAATAAAATTCGTTAAAAAGTTTCTTTGCGAAGAAATATATATATGTGTGTGTATACATTACATATACACAAATAGCGAATAATCACCTCCGTTTCCAGAGAGGCAACAGAAGATGACCCAAGCAACTCCGAGACTGAAGGCACTTCTGGAGAAAGCGCTATAGAAATGAAACAGCGGGGCATTTTCCTGTACGTGGTACATGCCCAACACCACACTCAGAGAACAGAAAGAGCCGCAGCACCATCCCAAACACTTCAGCCACTAAGGAAAAAGAAATGTTATAAAGGCAAAAATATAGTAACATTATTACAATAAGCTTCTCTCAGAGAGAGTGCGTATTATTTAAATTCCTTCACACTTCTACCTTTTTTGCATTAGATTTCCACTTAACTTTAATTAAGTTATAATAGTTAAGTATATATTTATTTATAAATAGATATCCTCTTAATTTTCAAATTTAAAACCTTTTTTTCCGAATAGGAGGAAAAAACAAACAAATGGCTTTTAGTTTCTCCCAAAAATTTAACACGCTTGGTTTGGTAATTTTTTTTTATTTATTAACCCATTTGATGTCAAAAAACACTTACTGAATGTAAAAAACTATATGTAACGTCACGTCTCGAAAACAACAACATCTGGTGTCGGTTTCTTTGTAGATTCGACGCCCACACGTGCAGCTTCCGATGCAGCGCAACCCCTGTTTGACCCCCCGAGGAATCCAGCGACCCGACCGGAAGATGAGGGGAGAGATGCTTTAAACTTGCACGCGAGCGGTGGCCAACGAATCCTCCTCTCACAAAATAGTGGACTCTAGCAATCTAATTAATTTTAATAACTTTAATGTATCATTTTGTAAATAATTTTCAATAGTTGTGACGTAAATAAATTCCATATTTTAATTAACCAAGAATACGCTACCGTTATTCTTTCAAACGTTACAGCTTAGAGTTTTGGTGGCAGCGGTGGGATAAAAAGTTAGCATTCAGGACCCGTGAGAGGAGGAAAATTTTGGATTTTTACGGACGGACCGCAACGCAGGGGAAAAAGAGATCTTCGGAAGAGCCGTGCTGCGATTCAATTCAGCTTCGGAGAAAGAGAGCGTCCTGCTCATAGAAGATCAAACTGATCTATAGTGTTAACGGCTAGTGTCCGAAGGGAAAGCGATTTTCGGAAGCCGTGCTGCGATTCAATTCAGCTTCGGAGAAAAAGAGCGTCCTGCTCAAAGATCAAACTGATCTATAGTGTTAACGGCGAGAGTGTCCGAAGGAAAGCGATTTTCGGAAGCCGTGCTGCGATTCAATTCAGCTTCGGAGAAAAAGAGCGTCCTGCTCAAAGATCAAACTGATCTATAGTGTTAACGGCTAGTGTCCGAAGGGAAAGCGATTTTCGGAAGCCGTGCTGCGATTCAATTCAGCTTCGGAGAAAAAGAGCGTCCTGCTCAAAGATCAAACTGATCTATAGTGTTAACGGCGAGTGTCGAAGGAAAGCGATTTTCGGAAGCCGTGCTGCGATTCAATTCAGCTTCGGAGAAAAAGAGCGTCCTGCTCAAAGATCAAACTGATCTACAGTGTTAACGGCGAGAGTGTCCGAAGGAAAAGCGATTTTCGGAAGCCGTACCACTAGTGCACATAATTTGCTTCTGACAGCAAGCTGAGTACTTCAAATGGGTGAGTACTGTTATATTTTTGAGTTGCAAACTGCATATTGTATTAGGAATTTTGGTTAAAGTGTTCTTTAGAAATTTTGAAATACTTAGTGTTTTTCTTGCATGGGAACAGTGTTATTTTGTTTCTAGAGAATTGTAATTGTATTTCAAGCATTGTGTGCAATTTTAGCTTAAGGTTTATTGTGTTTTAAGTCTCTTGAATGATTTTGATTATTTTTAGTGTTAAGTTTTTCTTTGTGTATTTCTGTGTATGCATGGGACCAGTGTTATTGTATTAATAGAGAATAGTAACAATAGTGCAAAATTTAGCGTGACATTTATTTGATATTGTTTAAAAATGGCTTTCCTTGGTAAAGGGAAAAGCAAGACATGTTGCAACTTGCTGAGGAATTAGGAATAAATGCCACTTTAAATATGACTGTCCCTAGCATAAAAATTGCAATCACTAACAGTGAAGGTTATGAAGAGGAATTTGTTAAAAAATCTGTATGAGACTATCATTGCAAACGGAAAAAGATTGGAAGAGTTAGAAAGGGCTGAAAAAAATGAGATTAGAGGAGTTAGAAAGGGCTGAAAAATGAGATTGGAGGAGTTAGTAAAGGAGCAGGCATTAAAAGAGAAAGAATTACAGCTGAAATTTGATTTAGAAAGGTTTAAAATAGAATCCGGATTTAGGGTAAACGATGAATCAAACGATTCTACAAATGCATGTTCTGTAACCTCTAAATTAAACTTAAAAAATTGATCCCAGATTTCGATCCTAAGCAGTCAGATATTAGTTTATATCTAGTGATCTTTGAACGCCAGGCTAAAGGGCGTCAATAGAAAAGAAAGAGTGGGTGGGGCAATTATTGGGTTTTGTTACCCCTAGAGATCGTGCAATTTATTGCTCGCGAACCGGAGGAACAAGCCGAAAATTACGATTATGTAAAGAAATTATTACTTAAAGATTCAAGTTAAGTCGGAGGTCTTTCGGCAAAAATTTGTCCAACACCAGAAAAAAATCCGATAGCACCTGGAAGGATTTCACTTTTGAAATTACGAATTTTCTAGATGAGTGGCTGATTGGCTTAGAAATAAATACCTTTCAAGATCTTAAAGATCTAATGGTGGTAGATCAATTAAAAAACGCGCCAATGCTAGTATGAAAGATCATTTTTTTTTTTAGATAATTGGGCAAACCTTAAATCAGCTACTCAAATAGCAGAACTCTTTGATAATTATGAGGACGTCCGAAAGGTAAATTCGAAACCCATGGATAGGTGGGGCAGAAATGATAAAATTTTGACATACTCAGGGATCAAGGAAAAAGAAAAATAGATTTGGGGAAAACTTCCCCCAGATTAGGAGCTTCTGTACCGGAGAGTACTAGAGAGAACTTTTGAAAAACGCGTGATACAAAGATGTTATCATTGCAATATGCCTGGACACATATAAAAGCCGGTTGCCCCTAAATTAATAAAAAACAAAACGACGGAAACTCTCAATAATATTGAAGAAAATGAAAACCCGGATTTTTCTTAATTCATATACAACAAAGGGCTCTGTGAATGGTCACGAGATAGACATTCTTAGAGATACGGGAGCGACAATAGATTTAGTATGTGCAAAATACATAAATCCTTCTTCTTTCTCTGGTGAAAATGTTTGGGTAAAACAACCGTTAAGCCCAGAATTAGTTTGTTTACCTTTGGCGGTCGTGGGAATTTCCGGAAATTTTGGAACGGTGCAGACTAAGGCAGCGGTTTGTGGAAATCACTTAAATCAACACGGTCGATATTTGCTTGGAAATAAAACGGCCGAGCTAATAAAAGGAAATTTAGGCTATAATTTCCTGCCAGTCGAAATATTGAATGCTGTCCAAACAAGGTCTCAAGTCAAAGCGGCTAGAGAAGAAAGGGGAATAGATAGTGGTGATGCTAAAAAAAGGGAAGATGAGGTTATAACTGTTTCTTCGGATGCAGAGGACGAAATTTTAATACCTGCACTCCAGGAATATGTTCGGAATTAGCGCTGCTAAGGGTTACGCGAGAAAATTTAATCAATGCTCAAAAAAATAGCGAGGAGATTAAACCCTTATACGAACAGGCAGCCAGTCAAGTGCAGGTTACCAATCAGGTTTATTCGCTAGAGAAGGAATTATTGGTCAAAAATCGTGAAGATAAGTTAGGTAACGTGGTGAAGTTAATAGTAGTGCCGGAAGGGTTGCGCGACCCTATTAAATCGTTGTGTCATGAGGGAACATCTGCACACCTGGGAATTACGAAATCAAAGACAAATTAAACCGATATTTTTACTGGCCGAATTGCTATAGAGATATGGAACAGTTTGTAAAAACTTGCGATCCGTGTCAGAGGGCTGGGAAGCCCAATGATAAAAAGAAAGCTCCACTAAAATTGGTCCCTGTTATTTAGGAGGTTTTTACTAAGCTAAATATTGATGCGTGTGGGCCTCTCCCGATCACATCTAAAGGGAATCGATATCTTATCACGGCCATTTGCATGTCTTCAAAATTCCCTGAAGCTATTCCGGTGTCGGATATTAGTTCCGTTAGTGTCACAGATGCGCTGTTAAACATCTTTAGTCGGATGGGGTTTCCCCGTGAAATACAATGTGACCAGGGTACTTCTTTTACTAGTGCTCTGACTACCGAGTTTTTGAAAGGTTCGGAATACTTGTCAGGCATAGTTCTGTATCATCCACAGAGTAACCCGGTTGAGCGATTTCATCGAACGTTGAAACGACTCTTACGAGTCTTATGTTTAGATGCAGGCTCCGAATGGGACAAACATCTTCCGTCAATTCTTTTAGCGTTACGAACTGTATCTCACGAAAGAACGGGGTATACACCGTCAGAGTTGGTGTATGGGAAAAATTTGCGAACCCCAGAGACGTTAGTAATGGAACATTGGATGGAACCGGAAGAAGAGGGTGATCTCGTCACTGAATATATGTTTAAGTTAATAAATAGATTAAAAAGATGTCAAGAAGTAGCTATAAATAAAATGGAGGAAATGCAAGTTAAGCGGAAAACTTGGTATGACAAAAACGCAGTAAAACGTGAATTTAAGGATGGAGATTTAGTCCTAGTGTTAGCTACATCCAGAGCGAATAAATTAGCAGTGCAGTGGATAGGTCCTGGGACAATTTTAAATAAAATTTCGGAAACGAGCTATTTAGTCGAAATCCCCGGCAGACGCGAAACATCTCAAATCTATCAGATAAATATGCTAAAACCATATTACAAAAGGCCAGAACACGTTAACGTAATTATTAATGATGAAACAAAAACTCTCTCGCAGACCAGGAGTTAGAAATCCCATACTTAGAAAACAATTCTCTCATTTATGATTTCGAGGACGTAATCCAGGCTAGCGAGTTGAACAAACACCTTCACGACAAACAAATGGATCGACTGCGCGAATTATTAAATAAATACTCTAAATGTTTTTCAAACAATCCCGGTTTAACTAATCTGGTTGAACACGAAATCCAGTTAGTTAGCGATCAACCAGTTAGGACGAAGCCCTATCGAATGTCGCACCGACAAAATGAAATCTTAAAAAACGAAATTAACCGAATGTTAAAATTAGGAATCATTGAGGTAGGAGAATCGGATTACATGTCCCCTATGATTTTAGTTGAGGTAGCTGGGAAAGAACCTCGTCCATGTATAGATTACAGGAAATTAAACGGGATCATTAGAACGGAATATTTTCCTCTTCCGAATATCGAAGAACGCGTAGAAAAAGTATCGGCGGCTAAATTTATTACCGTCTTTGACTTATCTAAGGGATATTGGCAAATACCTTTGAGTAAAACAGCACAGCGATACGCAGCCTTCTGTACTAGCTTTGGTACATACCGACCCCTAAGGATGAGTTTCGGATTAAAGAATGCTCCATATTTCTTTAGTAAACTCATGGCTGAATTACTTAACGGACTAGAGGATTTCGTTGTCCCGTATCTAGACGATATCGCAATTTTCTCAGATACTTGGGAGTCGCATATTAAACATATGGAAACGGTTCTGCAGAGAATAAAAGAGCTAAGTTAACGATAAAACCTTCAAAGTGTAAGTTTGCGCAACAAAATGTCAAATTTTTGGGTCACATTGTGGGTCAGGGTTTTCGCACTCCTTCCGAGATCAAAGTTCAGGCTGTTCTAGAGTTCCCTACCCCTCGCACGAAAACCCAAATACGTGCTTTCTTAGGTATAGCGGGTTATTACCAAAAATATATAAATCTGTTCTCGGTAATCGCTGCTCCGTTGACGGATGCGTTGAAGGGAAGAGCAAAGAAGGGAGAAATTAAGTGGACGACCGAGTGTGAAAACGCATTTCGAGAACTAAAAGGGAAACTAATTGATAAGCCCGTCTTGTACGCGCCAAATTTTGAACGAGAATTCATTGTTCAAACGGACGCTTCGAACGCAGGTATGGGAGCAGTTTTAACCCAATTAACTGAACAAGGTGAGGAGCATCCAATCCTTTACCTGAGTAAGAAATTTTCAGAGGTAGAGAAGCGTTATTGTACGACGGAGAAGGAATGTGCTAGTATTGTTTTCGCAATTAAAAGGTTACATTATTACTTAGATGGAAATTCATTTTTAGTTATGACCGATCACAACCCGTTGGTGTGGTTGAATAGAAATGTTAGTTCTAACCCTAGATTGATGCGATGGGCTTTGGCTTTGCAACCATATAATTTTAGAATTGTACATCAGTCGGGTAAAAGTCACAAAAATGCAGATAGTCTCAGCAGATCGGTGATAGATAATTAGGATTGTTAACAATGTTCTCTTGCTCATGAATAATAATTGTTTTTATGTTTTTTTAGTTAAGGTTAATAATTGTATTAAATTTTATTTATTTACTAGTACTGTATATCATATCGAATGGAGATGCGTGTCAAAGGATAAAGCCATGAAAAGCAAATGTATTAATATGCTTAATTTTGTGTATAGGGTTTTAAAATATACATGAGTATTTAGTTTACGCAAAGAGGCATATGGTGAAAAATATTTTTGTGTGTAAGGTTGTACACTTCGCATATCATATCAACACATGTTGTTAGTATAATTTTATTTAAGTATTGTGGCGAAGAATATTTTATGTGCAAGGTCTTACACTAGCATTTGATATAACATGTTGTTAGTATAATTGATACTAGGCATTGTGATAGGAGTGTTTGTATTTTTATTTAATGTATAGTATGTTTTCTTTCATTGATTACATTGCTATTTCGTAATATGGATTTGTGTAAGTTCCCTAGCAAGAACACTCACTCACTAGAAATAAGTAATTCCAAATTTAGTTCAGCGTTTTCTTTAGTAATTAAAATTGCAGCTCGGAAATATAGTGGTGCTTGATGAAGGGATGTGTTGGTAATCTGTCAGTTGTCTCATCGTCATCCCATTAAACTTTTCTCAACGGAAAAGTTCCATAAGAGAGGGCGAGAGCTGTAACGTCACGTCTCGAAAACAACAACATCTGGTGTCGGTTTCTTTGTAGATTCGACGCCCACACGTGCAGCTTCCGATGCAGCGCAACCCCTGTTTGACCCCCCGAGGAATCTAGCGACCCGACCGGAAGATGAGGGGAGAGACGCTTTGAACTTGCACGCGAGCGGTGGCCAACGAATCCTCCTCTCACAAAATAGTGGTGTCTAGCAATCTAATTAATTTTAATAACTTTAATGTATCATTTTGTAAATAATTTTCAATAGTTGTGACGTAAATAAATTCCATATTTTAATTAACCAAGAATACGCTACCGTTATTCTTTCAAACGTTACACTATAACATACCAGTTTCATATTCCAATTTTTATTTCTGTTTTGATACATGATATATGCTAAGAGAATTCCAATAATGTAGGGCCCACACCTACAGTATGGCTTGCTGTATATAAGATTCCAAGCAAGTACAAGCCTAAATGGGGTTGAAGAATTAGAAATAAGTTGCGGAGAACATAATTAGGAATCAATAATAAATAGAACAAAAGAAACTCTTTTAATTTATTTCGATAAAATTATTTTCAATTAGAAATAGTGATATTTATGAAGACAGAGTTCTGTGTGTATACATAAACAGTTTCTCTTCTGATATTCAAGACCCAACCATTACTACTTTTTAAAGATATTTAAGTAAATTTTGGACACAATAATTTTTTCTATTCCTTCAATATATGTTATATATATATAGCAGTAAATAAATTAAAAAGAAGACTAATAAATCCTAAAAACATCTTAATAACAAACCGAAAGAACCAAAAGCATGGAGCCATTACAAACCAAAACAGAGAAATATAGCTATAATATGTATATATATTGAAGATATTTTTATTTTTCTGTGTGGCAAGAACAACCAGTTTCAAAATATGATAATGTTTGAAGTTCTATTCTCAAGGTTCAACAAAATATTTCCATATAAATACAGCTGTTTGAGGTTTTTTGGGTTATATTTCAAGTTAACACTAATAATTACAAATAACTTTGAGTATTCTTGCACATAAAACTTAGGAATATTATTCACCGAATGCGTAACCTGCATTAATTTCACATAAAACTAATATTGATTGTTATTCTAATATTTTCATTCATTCTCAATGATTTTTGTTAATGGAAAACAATTTTATACAAAAGTAAATGTCTAAAACCCCTACCAAATGTATATGTAAATACAGATAATTTTTTTGAATAGATAATTTTAAAGAAAAACAGAAACAGTGCGAAGTAATCTGTATATTCTATTAGGTTAATTCAAATGAAACCCGGTCAGTGCGTCTAACTTTGCATTACATGTAAGGTGGTACCACGTAACTGCGTGTATGACGGCACTATTTATCGGTACAAATACTGATGCGTGAGCAACGTTTGACGTTTCATAGCGACTGCGTGGTTTCGCGCTGAAGAGAAGGTCGTCACACAAGCTATCGTCCACTCCTGAACAAGCAAGTGAGTAAGAAGGAACAACGAGGAATAAATTCGTTTTTAGAGGCGGAGGGAGTTAAAGGCCGTGAAATGTATCGACGGATGAAGGCTGTGTACAGTGAATGCAGTCTGTGACGTTAAAGTGTTGTGGAATGGTGAAGAAGATTCCTTGAGGTGCGCGACTTACTGGAAGACGAGGCTCGACCTGTCATCACACCGGAAATTATTGCATAAGACTTGGACAGCCGCAGGATCACAGTGGACGAGATCCATGGGCTAATGGGTATTAATGTGGGCACCACTCACACCATAATGCATCAACACTTAAACTTTCGAAAAATTTGTGCCGAGTGAGTTCCCAGCCAACTGACCACTAAGCATCGCAATACTCGGATGTGTATTGCGCTGCTTAGCTTTGAGTCATCTGCAACGTTATCATGAGGAGGAATACGGCTTTCTGTTGCAAATTGTCAATGGTGACGAAACGTGGGGGACACCATTTTGAACCCGAAAGCAAGCGTCAGACGAAGCAGTGGAAACGTGCGACTTCACCACCTCCAAAGAAATCAAAGGCCGAGCTCACCAATTCTGGTAAGATCATGATGTCCTTTTTTTACCACAAAGGCCCACTGCTTACCGAGTTTCTGGAACGAAAAACCACCATCAATGTTCAGCGTTATCTATAGCCACTTTACAAAACCTTAGACGATGCATCAAGTCGAAACGCTCAGGTATGTTGTACAATGGCGTGTTATTTTCTCTCTTGATAAATGTTCCAACAGTTTTGGCAACTATTTTTGAGTATGCATACTATGAATAACTATATTTTTGAGTTAATAAAATCGTTACAGTTACTTTCCACTAGTGACCGGGTTTCTTTTGAATGCCCCTTATATTAATTATGTATCCAATGCATGGTGATAAAAAGTGGTTATCTTTTAAGATTGCTTCGTGAAAACCCAGATCCCTTATTGAACTAAAAAATAGGCACTTACCTGTTTTTATAGGTTTCGTAATCTGTGGCGGTTGTGATCCCAACAAACAGTGGTACGAGGTCATAGTAGTAACTGATGCACCAAGTCACAATCCAGCTTCCAAAGAGTAAAGTAATGCCGATGGTCAAACCAACAACGGGCCACCTACGATGAAAGCATATGTTCCATGAGAGCTGTGTTATTATTCAGATTTTAGAGCAGTGCTCCGCCACCTTTCTTTCGCTGCGGACCGATCAACGTTTGATAATTTTAACGCAGCCCGCTGAGGGTGGGACACGTTGATTTTTTATATTTTAGATTGTTTTGATTTAACAATTTTAATTTAGTTACATTTAAATATGCCTTCAGAATAAAATATAGTTACATTAAAAATGAATAAAAGTGATTTAACGTGGAATCTAAAGTGAATTCCGTGGAAAGTTGTGCAAATCGGAGAAAAAAATGCACCACTTTAATTAAAATGGCAATAGTTTAATGTTCTTTAGGCGGCCCGGCACCATTTGATCTACAGACCGGTACTGATCCGTGGACCGGGGGTTGCGGATCACTGTTCTATGGTATTGGAACTCAATACAGAGTAAATGCCCCTGAGAGAGAAATATCCCTAAAGTTGAAGAGACTTTGAGGAAAATTTATGGTTACAATCAGTGGCGTAACGGAGAACATTAGGCTCCCCTGCAAAGTCAGGTTTTGGGCCCCAAGTTGGATTTTACAAAGGGTTGGGTACTTGGTGGCAGTCAAGTTTTGGACCCCCTACGGGCTCCCCTGCGATGCGGGGGTTTACGTTACGCCACACACACACACACAAAAAAAATGTGGTTACAATACCAATAATAAAAACAATCCGCAGAAGCTCTTCGTCACTCAAAACATCTGGTTCCTGTGGTTTAGTCATAAGACATGTGTGTGAGACTATTTATACAGGTCAATGAGCTTGATTCATGTGACCTAATGATCCCATGACAAATGCAACAATGTATTTTCAGTTTACGCGCCGTGCCATTGAGGATTACAAGTAATGCAATCGGCGTTTTACGGGAATGTTCTTTGAAAATGCATCCTTGTGAATATGCAATGTTGCCGCATTGGATTGTAAATAATGCACCTGATTTACGCTTTGACTTTGAAGGGAAAAGCCTGATGGCAACATCACGAGTCGAGTTCTGGACTGCGATTGTAATAGATAGTTGTAATATTGATAAAAAGATCTACAGATGTATTCGGAAACATTTATCACTCATTTGTAAAAGTAACAACATACATGTGTTTCCCATTTCTTTTGTTACATTTAGATTTAACTTCTGTTATAAGTTTAATTTCTTTAAGTATATTTTGAGAGAAAATACTTTTCAAAAATTATTATATGACACTTACAGTTAGCGTCAGATGGTGGTAAAAAAATTATGCTGTTCGATATGTTGCATGAGAAGGAAGTAATCTCAAAGTAGAGAGACCGTAATCTCATTCTTTTCGAAAAAATTGCGCTTTGAAAAAAATTAAACAGAAATTAAGATATTTTAAATGATATATTGTTATTAGGGAAAATGTTCTTCTCGTTCTATTTTCACATTGATTTCCGTTCGAAGAAATGGTACGGAGAAACTTCCCAGCTTGAAGTTCTTTGAAATCTTCGGCGTTTCATTGAGTCTACTTGATACGAATTACATGTAGTCGTAATTTTCATGGTTAAAATTGCGGGTTTTTTTAACAGAATTTATCTTTCGAACTTCCCAATGAAAAGAAACTGAATGGAATAAGGTCAGGAGAAATTGGAAGTCAATATACCCAATTTTCAGTTTTGGGAACCTGATCCAGTCGTTTTATTGTCAGAATATATTGCTCACAATTGTGACGTTTCTTACTATTCACTTTAATACCTTGCTTTTTACATAAAAAAAAAACAAAACTCAGACAGTTTAAACAGAGGGAAATGTATTCCAAGCATATGAAAGCGATATGTCTGCTGTATAAAGCAATATATGCTTTGTCAACAACAAACACGTGATTTTATCTTAATAAAATCTAGCATGAAGGGTCTTGCCTAAGAACATGAAATAAAGCTTGTTTGAGCCCCACCCCCCTTTGTACGAATTCCCACAATTCCTCATCTAACGCTCTTAATTACATAAATTTAGACACTACGTTCAGAAGCCTTTCACAAGTCCAATGCTCGCTTCAGTGATTTATGGAAGACTGCAGGAATCCATCCAAACATTTGTTTGCTTCAATTAAAATTTTGGCTGAAAGAAATTATTTAAAAAGTAATTAGCACTAAATTAGCCTGGCTGAATAGTGAACTAGCAGCAGGCCGAGAATATTCTAGACTAGATTCCATAAAAAATCTTTCACTTGAAGAGGAACATGATATTTCAAATTAAATCTACGCGTTGTAATACGGAGAGCAGAGGTTTCCAAACTTTTTTGTCTCATAGACCCCTTGCCATATTTTTCGGTTTCGGGTAGACCCCTGCATACCTAACATTGAATTTTTGCAAATTTATCAACTTAAGTGTATTTTTGACAGCTGGTACTACTGCTTGCTTTAAAATAATTAAGTTTCTAACTATAGGGAAATATAGCATTTAAAACTTCAGAAGCATGTGTTAGTGAATTAAATTAAAATTAAAATTAATTAATTTAATACATTAAAAAACTGTTATATAAAATAACTTACAAAAACAAACAAACGCTTTTAATGATAGGGATGAATGTGGTGCTTCAATAAGAAATTTTCAACATTTAATATCAGTCTAGTTAGGTTTAACCCTCAATTTCCTTTGTTAGTAAGTATTCAGTTCTCTCTCTTCCCTTTTAGTTTTTGAGATTGGCAAACTCACTGAAAATCCTTCTCACTAGGAAAAGCAATTAAAAACTTTCTCACGATATTCCATAATTCGCGACAAATAACAGGTATATGTTTTTAAAGCCAAAATTGCCGACATCAGTTTCTAAACTTTATTTTAAGATCGTTAGGGCCTCTATTCTGATCAGTTCCTATTGTAATATAACATTTTTTTTTCAATGTGACTATATGAATTCTCGTTGTCTACTGTGGTTTTACTTTACAAAAGTAATCTCAAACCTATATTCGCGACGTCCAATATTATACTTCTTTAATTTTATTCTAGATGGAAAAGCTGAAATGGTCCTTGTCATAATAAAATTTATACTGTCATCTAGTAAATACAAATTAACTTCACTAAATTCAGTAAATAAATCTGTTAAAATGGTAAAATCTGGTTTCCACTAGATCAAATTTTTTTAATGATTAAAGTTACGATCTGGTTTAATAATAGCCACTTTTGATATCCCCCCATTGGGAGAATATCTCTCGAAGTGTCAGCGTGAGCTAGAGGTATAGGATTAACGGAAGAACTAGAAGCATACATAATCTTAATATATCTTTATTAAGATTTTCAACTTAAACTTCTAACAAATTAAATTATAATATTTAATGTGAGAGAATCTACGAACGCAACACACAATAAATATATAGATAATAACGACTTAACCTAACTCGGACCACTATCAATAACTGGATCGCCTAAACTCAATTCTAATACAATCACTGATTCTAATATTTAATAGTCAATCCTACCTTGTTGCAGTCTGAAGAATCAATCACTAAGATTATAAAGGCAATCTTATATTTACTTGCGTGCACTGGTATACACTTTGGTTCTCTATATCTTTATCACTTATAACTTCTAATCACCGCCACTCAACCTTATCCAAACTTGAAACACAAACTATATTAACATTTCTCTACTTGCCATCAACTGCCACAAATTGCCATCTCGCTTACTCTAAGTTCCGATATTTAAATGCTTGCTAATTTGCATCTTTCATTCACACTTCACTTCTTGGATTTGGTTTGAAAAGAGTTGCCATTAATTCTGGCCCGAAGAACCCTAAGGAAATGTTAAAGAAAAGACGCGTGAGCCAGTCACACACTATCATAGACGTCCCTTTACACCTCATCAACACCCAAACTGTTTTTGGCTGAAATGGACCCTTTGCAGATCGTCATAGACTACTGGGGGTCACTTTGTGAATCACTAGTTTAGAGGGTAAGAGTTTAGCTTACGTGCTAAGTTTTTATTGCCATTCAAAAATAAAAAAAAATCATAATCTATGATCTATTGTATAGTTCTAGTGCAATGTTAATTTAACAAAAGTAAGTTAAACAAGGTTACCTTTGAAATATCAGCAGGATTCATTTATTAGTTAACAAACTTAGCTGTACAACAAACAGAAATTCATAAGTATTTAAAATAAGAAATGAAAAAAATAAAATTGTGTATTTATTATTTTTTTTAAAAAAACTAAGCAATCGTGAAATAAGAATTGGGAATTTGTTAGCAAGGATTGATAAATCAATCGCATAATTTAATTAAAAGCATTCGCACTCACCTCCACAAAATACTCAATAGTATTATACCCACTAGAAAAAACTGCATGTCGTCTGCTAAGTACCATGTCCACGTTATACACTGTAAGAAATTAAACAGGAATTTTGTTAAAGGAAACTTAAAGAATAAAAAATTACACATATTTTTTAAATAAATTAATATTTTTATATTTACACATTCTTAAAATGGCCTTTTTATACAAAAAGAAATTTTATTTAGATTTCATTAGAAATTTTGTAAAAATCTATAGCTTAATTTTAAAAAAATAATTAGAAAATACTAAGAGAATTTAAAAGTATTTTAGTAATTTGTTATGTTTATCAACAGAAATTTATATAAAAAATTAAAATTCAATAATTGAGTGAAAAAAGAAAGCGTGTATCAGTGTGAACACGCGTTAGAAGTTAACTTCTTTGGCTTACATGTACTGAATTGTATAATAAAGTTTTATTTTAAAGTAATCTTATATATAATTAACAAATTTATTAGTATCATTATTATTTCAAACTATATTTAAAAAAAATAATTAGGATAGAAAAGGTATAGGTATAGACAAAATTTTCATTTTCAATACATAATACTAAAAAAATTTTATTGTATGTATTTTGAGAAAAATATCATCATTATTAGTCTATTTTCATTATGCTTATGTGGGTGCTTCAGTACATACTTTCGTTATCAAAGGCTTGTGGTAAGTAAAGTAAGAAATGTAGGTTTTGCACTCAATATCGCTTAAGTATCTCGAAAAGACTGTATTAATCGTAGTATTTGATTTTGTCATTGATATAATTCTATTTGCCTCGAAACAAAAATGCAAAATGTTCCATGCGTTGCAATTTTTGTCGAATTATAACAAAACAAACTTTCCAGAAGTATTCATCTAATGTATAGTTATAAATTCTTGGATGCATTGTAATAATAGCAATAGGGCGAAAGAAGAAAATAGTTTTTTATGTATAGGAAATCATTAAAATTCTTGAAATTTTTATATAAAAATTTGCGTTCACCCATATTTTGTAAATTATCATATAAAACATTACATTGCATGCATACATTTGTAAAGAATTGTTAAAAGAAGTTAAATCAGGTAAAAATATGAAATTTAAAAAAAAATCAAAACGCATGGAACGTTTTTAAATTTTTAAATTTTTTAAAAACTATACTCATTTTTTTCTCACCAATTATTTTATGTGATTTTAGTTCTAAGTTGCATAGAGCCAGTAAGAATTTGAGGCATGTTTGTAAAAAATTTTACTGCCCACTGTAGTCTTAAAATACAAATTAATGAAGCACTAAATAACACTTTCACAACATTCAAATTAATTACACCAAAGCATATATATGATTTAAAAACTCATTTCTTAAACGGGATTTAGAAATTCCATTCGATTGAAAATTTAGTAAACACAATCTTTTATTGCCAAACTATTGGAAGAAATGTTGTGTTGCCTCTAAATTTTAAAACAATAGATTGTTTGTATTATTTCCTTAAAAGAATTTTAAAACTGTATATCCAACAAACTCTCCTTAAACTAGTGTTTGACAGATTTTGAACCATTTAAATGCCTACTTCAGGTAGATTAAAGACTCACTTCCGATTTTTTTTTAATTCATAAAATTGATTATAATATGACTTCTAGATAACGTAAAAACAAAACAAAGTATGTATCGCAAAGCTAAAAGAGGAAAGGCTTGTTAAAGCTGTTGTTGAATGAGGAGAGGTGGGGGGTGCTAGCTCAGGGCTAATAGACGAAAAACACAAAAGAAATTTTAAAAGTCGTAATTTTTAATCTATTTTTTCAATCTTTGAACAGATTACGAATAATACTATTCTACATATAGAAAAAAAGTGTCGTTATATTACTTTTATAAATAATGAAGTTATTAAATATTTAATTAAAATTTTGATATTTTTTAAAAAATTGCAAAAAAAAAAAAGATTCTGTCATTTCTTTTTTTATGACTGATTCTAAAAGAGAAAAGCATGAACTTGTTTAGAATAAAATATCAATTCATTAACTCGAAAGGGAACTTAAAGGGAATGATTTAGAAACCATTTTTATAAAAGTGTATCAAATCTGACTCATTTTAAAAAATATCGTAAAAAATAGAAAATATCATTATTTTGTTTAAAAAAATATACCATATCGTGGCGAAAAAAATGATCTTTCCGATTCTGTCATTATTTTTTTGTCTGAGATAGATAGTATGAATTAGATTGCGTTTTTAAACAAGGGGGTGGGGAATTCGGAACTTCATTCATTTCTACCTTACGTTGATCGCTAACCGTAACTGGTAACGCGTAACGGAAATTTCTCCCTACCGTGCCATAAGAAGTTAACTTCAAAAAGAACGATTCAAAATTTACACTTCAGTAAATTCTTCAGCAATATTTTTATGCTTTAATAATTCATTTTCCGAAATAATCATTTAAAATCTTTTTTAAAGAAATTTTAAATGCAACTTTTATTGTAAGACGTTATAAATACGTATCTGAATTATATTAACCCTTTATCGATCGCATTATGATTTACTGCAATATTTTTTTGTATCACTACATTAAAAATTAAGGGATATACATAAACAAAATACTCAACTTTGGGAAATTTAATTAGTTATAGCTAATTAATTAATTAAAGATATTCCATTGTAGAATTAATTATACATAATTTTCACTTAAAATAAATAGTTAAATCGTTTTCTAAGGTTTTCATTAACAAACAAAAAAATAAGACACTTATCTTTTAACATTAACTATTTTTAGGAAAAAAAATGACAATCTCTTCAGGGGCCGCAATCCGCTCGGAAAACACCGCATTTAAAGACCCGCCGTGTAGGGCAGCGATGCAAAAAGCAATCCTCCCGTTGGTGTGGTGTGGTAGTTAGAGAGGGGGTGCCAGCTATAAAACATGGTATCCGTCGCCTTTCCCGCTAAAATACTCATCATAGAACCCGTGGTGCAATATATCTTGGAAGAGTGGATTTAAAACAATATTCCTGCCAAGTATCGTCAGAGTATTCGTAAAATGGCTCTATTCTATGTAATTTTAAAGTAAGTGGTACTTATAAGTACCGTCGGCCGATAAAGGGTAAAGCCCATTGTGTTAAGTTTGGGAAATATTAAAATTTTATGAGTGCATTTGTTTTAATTTCGTTGTATTTTAGGGCCGTGGATAGTCTGGTCGTTAGAGCATCGTACTCCAGACCGGAAGGCCTGGGTTCGATGCCCGATGCCACCAAATACCCTCCGAGTACGTGCTCGTTAAATCAGTAGGTCCGAAAGTCTTGTGGGCTGAATCACGAGTGCAGGGGACTGGAGAATATTTCCCTCCCCTCCAGTCCCATGGCAAAATTATGGAGATGCATATAGGTGGTGTCGATATATATCGTCTCTTCGGGGATTTTAGCCGAGCCAATTCGTTCTGTCATCTGTATGGTGTTAAAGGCCTAGGCCAACGACAGGGGTACTTCTAGCCCCTTGCCACGATGAATTTCATGGGCCTCGCTCTGATCACGTCAGACAGGTGGCATTATCCACAACACAACAACAACATTGTATTTTAATTACTTTTGCAGTATCTATATATATATAAGACGCATTTGTTGTCTGTTTGTCTGTTCCCTTATAACTCAAGATCCAGACAACCAAATAACGAGAAATTTGGTGCACGGATACAAAATTACATGGGGAAGGTTCTTAAACAGGTTTCACGTTCGTAATTCTTTCTAAATTTTTTAAAATTTAATTTTTAAGTGATCTTCCAGTGTTATGACGTCATATGATGTCACGTTTCTCACTAAGTGGAAAATTTATGCTTTACACGTATTTTTTCAAGATTATTACGTATTTTTACTATAGCTATATTTATCAGTTGGAATATTTATTCAATTTTTCTATTCTATGATATTTAATTAGGGTTATTTTTCGAATAAATCATTTTTTTAAGGATTATTCTTTCAACAACTAAAATTTTGTTTTGTTGTTTTGGCAACATTTAGGTATTATCGCGGGATGTTTATGTGTGTGATTATGCTTACAAATTACAACTTATTTATTTCTTGAGAATGCGAAGATTATAATTTTGACAAACTAAAACTTCACATTGATAAGGGTTATATTTCAGTTCGGTTCAAGTGTAGCATAGGGGGACCACTTTGGATTTGGCGATTTTTCTTCGGATTTTTCGATTTTTATCTAAATGTCATGGTGAGATATCGGATTCATTCTAAAAATAAATAATATCGAAAAAAGTAACTTGGCGACCTTTTTTAGTCACCAAAATAAAGGACTGCGCCAAGTAGCCCCCCTATACTACACTTGATCCAATAATATGGTTCTTTGCAATTTCATGTGTCTTTATTTTAACCTTTAAGGGTATGCTATTGGCTTCAGTGCATAAAATTGCCATGCAGAAAATCAAACTTGGGTAATCATACTGCCCAAGCAAAAGCAGTGTTGGTAGTAATTACATATCAAACTGGAATAGGCATCAGAGAATGATCAAAACAGACAAATGGCTTAAATACCTGTTGAGGACACATATAGTCGTATTTAAGGGTATACTATTGGCAACAGTGCATAAAATTGCCTTGCAGAAAATCAAACTTGGGTAATCATACTGTCCAAGCGAAAGCAGTGTTCGCAGTAATAGCTATCAGAGAATGAGCAAAACAGTCAAATGGCTTAACCCTCTGAGTGGATGACCCGCTAATTAAATTTCACTTCGAAAGCGGTCTACTTTTTCAAAGCTAGTGGTAGCGAAAATGTTTCTGTTGAATTTCGCGAGCTGCTTCGAAAGCGCACCACAGTTTTATGCCTTCCCCCCTTAAAATTGCGGGAGGTCCTCAAATGGTTTTGCAGGGGATGATTTTATTGCTTTTCGGTTTCTGTGTTGTTCGAAAGGGGAGGTTTCTCATTTACAGCTGTGGCCTAGGGCGAGGATTGTGAAATGGACATTTTCTCCACTTCACGGCCAACAGAAACTTCTCCCAATTTATTGCAAACAAGCAAATAAAAGGTAAAAAATAAAGTTTTAAAGAAATGACTCATTCAAAGTTGAAAAATATTTTTAATATATGTATAAGCAAAAGAAAATTTATTTTTTTCTCCTGTTATTTTTAAGAGCTTTAAAAAATTTTTAAAAGGAGCATTTTTATTTCGGTGTTACAATTTTAACCATACAGAAGCTCTCTGTATTCATTGTTGAATATCAGACGAAGAAAACTCAAGAATATTTTCCTGTTATTTTTTTATTTTTTTTTTTAATTATGAGGTAAAAGTAAAAAGTGATTATTTTTTATGTAACAAAATTATAATAAATGTAGTAGCATTATATATGCTGAATAAATTTGTAAAATAAAACTTGGATTTCTGCAATTTTTTATATTTTTAATTAACAATAATACATAAAAAGTCATTTCAATACTTTTAATTTATGCAAATTTATATCTTTATCTTTATATTTCTCTGTTGAATGATTTTTTTCGCTATAAATCAACATAACAACTTGCACTGAGAGAAAATCCCCTTCTCTACGTCAGCATTTGCACACATAATACACATTCAATCAGTGCCGTGTCAATTTTTAATTGTTTAATTGCCAGTAAATTTGCCGTGTACATTTTTCAGTTAAAATTTACAGTCAGATAAAACGTCAGTAAATCTTTTATGTTCAAAGCTTTTCTATCTCGACGTTCAAATCTTTGAATACGCAATGAAATGGCAAAGTTTTCGGATTCTACTGGATAATATTTGTTTCATAGTAATAATTTTATGTAAATTTTCTAGTAACTTGCTTCTAAAATCTAAGTATTTCTTTTCCTTTAATTTTTTATACAAATATTTTATCCAAGTTTTTTGATGTTTCACGACTAAATCGTAAATATAAGAAACAACAGTCAAATATCACGGGTGCAGACGGCGCTCTCTGATATTTGAGTGAGAAAATTACAGCAGCATAAATGCGACCTCGTTTGAATTATATCTAATGTGCATATTTGGAACTGTTTAGCGTACTCGAATTAACTCAAGTGCACACGTCAAGGGTTTATATTGCATTCTAAGTCAACACAATGGCTACTGACGAGCGACTACGTAATTTTGAACCGCGGTTAAGTGACGAGGACGATACCTGAGCTGATAACTCCCCTTCCAAACTTCCACATCACACCAACGTGAGGACTTTTGTCCTCTACGTGTTTAACGTGCATCAGCTCCTCTTCAACGCTAAACTTTTGTGGTACCAGGGCTCGAACACTGGACACGAGTTCATAACCATGACCATCAGGCTACTGTGGCCGCAAAAGAAAGTAGCAAGTTTGAAAGAAATGTAATGGAGAAGTATATTTGAAGAAATAACTTCAAAACTTAACGAAAAACCAAAATATCAAAATTTATTTTAGGAATAATAGTGAATATAACTTCGTACACCTAAAACCACTTTACGCAGTGTATTTTGAAAGTGAACGTTTCCCGTTTTAGAGAAACTTACTATAATTATGTCAAATTCCTTTCATTTTGCTCTAAGGGGATCCCCGAAACAATGTAATTTTTTTGATACACAAAATTACTTATGGTTGAATCTAATACAATTCCCTACAAAATGAATGAAAACCCTTTTATCATATAAATTGTGTTTGAATAGGAGATGGTTAGTTAATAAGAACATTTAAAACGTGTCGGCAATCTATGGACCTGTGGCACGTGGTACAATTCTTAGTGGCACTCAGCACTACTCTACAAATTTGTCAATTCTTGAGTGGATGGAAGTTAATAATAGACCTTATTTGACAAACATCTTCTGAGTTATGGACATTTATGGAACTACAAAATAATCTGAAAGATAATTCTAAGGATAAATTTACAGCTATTTTGTAAATAATTGAATGTTATTGCTAGGGGATTTAATTGTTGAAAAAAGAAAATTGCATGTGCTCTGCTTTCCACTTATGATTCGGCATATCAAAGTACAAATCTTTCCTAATAAGAAAAATATTTCGACTCCGCAAAGAAATTGTTTAACAACTGAATGCTCAGAATCGTGTCACGCATTATACCCCCTGGTTTTGCGATATGAAAGAAGAGTGGTGAAAGAGTTAATTCGCATTACAATTTTTATTTAACTGTAATGAAGGGAATAATTTATATTTCACTTTGTCTATTTCTTATTTAAATAAATATGTTGGAAACAAACATTTTTAATTTTTTTTATCTTTGTTGAAGAAATAGTAACATTTTATATTGTTTATTTTTATGTTAATAAATGTATTTTATTGATCCATAATTAATACAAAATAAAACTGTAAATCTAAATTATTTACCTCCATTCTTTAAATCTGCAAATATTACCGTAAGAATCGAAGGATTTCAAAATTTCCTACTATGTGGCACGCTGAATGATACTGACAGATTGGTTTAGCACGTCTTAGCTACACAGTTGCCGCCCCTGATTTAAAATGTTGGGTAAGATAACCATTATATTTTTAAAATTTTATAAATATACAAAAGGAGAGTATTTTGGCAATACATGTTTTAAAAGGAGTAATGTTTACGAGAACGAAATATAAAATTGCGTTAAAATTATTGGTACTCTATCAACCGTACTTCTTTTATATATATATATATATATATAAGAAGTACGGTCGATAGAGTACCGTAGTTACTGCCAACTCGTGACAATGAATTGGAAATTAAGTTCACAATTCATTGTTATTAAAATATATAAAATTTTACATGACTAATTTTTGTATTTGTTATTTTTATATTCCTTACTGAGAGAGAAAGCAACAAATGGGAGTTCATTACCTGCCAAAACTGCAGATGCCTAGTTGTTTACTCCACAAGCTCCTACCTTATGCTTACTCTGCCCTACTAAGTAAAAATGCCGTCTTCTGCTCGTCAAGATCATGGAATTGCAGATATTGTTTTCCATATATTTTAAATATTAGTTTTCTAACTTCTACATCAGTCCTTTAATAGTCTACATCTACACTCCTGCAAAGAAGTCTAAATTCAAAACTATAAAAACTTATTATTCCCAACAATGTTATTTATATACCTGTATTTTTGTATAATCTATGGATGCGTTAAACTTTTAATTTGTTATCGCGACTATTTAATATTAAATGCGAAAAAAAATACCCGAATCAGTTTCAAACTGAAACTTAAATTGAATTTTTCAAAAATTGACATCGATATTCTCATAACTTTTACATATTGTCATTTTAGCATATCACACATATATCTTCTATGCAAAAATCTATTATAAGTTCATCAGATGTTTCAGCATATTTTTACTCATAACATGCAGTTTTCAACCACATTGTGAGGCCGCGGTAGCCTAATGGTCAAAGTAACGGACTCGTAGCTGGCGTGTCATGAGTTCGACCCCAGCACTACTGAAGATCCGCCGTGTAAGGGAGCGATGCTCAAGCGTCATCCTCATCACTTGACCATGGTTTAAAATTACGAGGTCCGTCGCCAAGTGAGTGAATAACAACGTCGCACTGTTCAGCTACAAGAGGGCTTTTAGTGATGGACCTCGTAATTTTGAAGCATGGTCAGATGACGAGGGTGACCATTAGCTGGCACCCCCCTTTCCTAACTACCACACCAACGAGAGGACATTTCAGTTCTCGATAGATTTAACGTGCATCGACGCAGAAACTCGCAGAAGGTATCAAAATTTCGGGAATGTTCTGAGGATTCTGTTTTGATCATTTATACACCGATATTCCAATTAGTCAAAAAGATATTAATTAAAAACCTTAAAATGCATAATTAGTGCCTTTTTTCACCGCCAGGGGCCAAGTTAAACTCCCTCCCCCGACGTTTTTGAAACGCGATGTAATTTTTTTCATGAGACTCAGAAAAAAATTAATTACAGATTCGGAAAGATCATTCACTTCGCCACGAAACGGTATAATTTATTTTACAAAATAATTATGTTTTATATTTTTTACGATTTTTTTTAAAATGAGTCAAACTCGATACGTTTTTATGAGTATGATTTCTAAATCATTCCACTTGCATTTTCTTTTGCGCTAATGAAAAAATATTTTTCACTAAAAAAGTTCATGCTTTTCTCTTTTAAAATCAGTCATTTAAAAAATTTAACATCAAAAACTGTTTTTTTTTACGATTCTTCAAAAAATACTCAAAATTTTATTTACACACTTAATAACCTCTTTATATATAAAAATAATCTCACGAATTTTTTTTCCGTGTGTAGAACGATATTTTACGTCATGTGTACAAAAATTGATAAAATATCTTAAAAATTATGGGTTTTTTAAAAAAAATTTGTGTTTTTTGTGTAATACCGTTTTTACGAGATTCCGTTAAAACAATATTTTCCTTACATTTTTTATTTTCAAATTACCGTTGTTTGTTATCGATGTGGGAAATTTGGAAACTTCAACTTAAAAATAAACTACTCAAAAAATGAAAACTTTAAAAAAAAAACATTCACAAGATTTTCAGTGCTTTGCACATGCGCGGGGGGAATCGGGGGAACCCCAATCTTCGCGTTAGCGACATTGCTGTTTAGAACTAAGTCCGGTGGAAGGAGGGGGTTGTGTGACGATGACTGTGGAATTTCCCCGCGTTATCTTTGCTCCTCGCCTGAGTTTTTTTATAGAATCATTTCATTCATTACCGATAATTGTTTTAAAGGGCAGGCTTTTTACCCTTTTATTCAAATATATTTTTAATCAAGCATTCAAAAACAACGCAATAAAGAAATTAATAGTCCTTTCAATAAACAACGGAGAGAATTTTTGTATAGCAGTGGAATAAAAAAAACCTTAAAATTCTGTTGTTACAAATCAACGAAACTTTGCAAGTAAATTAATTTATTTAAAAAAGGTTTATTGATTATTAAATCAAATTTTAGAAAATTACTTTGCATTTTAAAAAATAAAATAATTACTGCAATTATATAAATATTTATATTATACTTCATAAATATAATTATTAATAAATAATACTTTTTGCCATTTTTGTTATAATAAACATTAAATGATATTTTATATAAAAATTAGTTACAAAAAGTTTTATAAAATGATATACAATATGTTATAAAAAAGATATTATATAAATTATAATAATACACATATAATTATTCTTAAAATAATGAGTACGTTAGTTTTGTATAACATACTTTTTTTTTTGTCAGATACGTGTTTAAATAATTTACTAAACACAGTAATATATAGTTATAAATATTTATATGTTTATTAAAAAACTCAAACGTTCAGAAAAAAGCAATCGTTTCAATAGCTAGATGTAAATTTTTCTTTTACACTCGTGTCCATAAATTAAGGATAATGAAGTTCAGGCAAAGAAAGAGACAGAAGCAAAACAAATTTGACTTTTTTGTAAAGTCTACTTATTAAACAAAAGCTAAAGAGCAAAAAAGATGCTATATGTTTGACATAATTAATAAAAATTGCGATTTTTACTCCCTGGAGCAAATTTCAAAAAAGAACCTACTTACAAAAAACAGTATAACATGGTTAGTATGATTGTTAATTCGGAGTATGTCTCCCGGACGATGCAATACAGGTCTTACAACGGCTAGGCATGCTGAGTAACAAATTATCAATCTGATTTTGGGGAATATTACACCACTCATCAAGCAATGCCCTCCAAAGTTCCGGTAGACAGGTGGGAGGGAATTGACGGTCTGCAATTCGTCGGTCAAGCATATCCCACACATGCTCTATTGGATTCAAGTCCGGTGAGTATGCTGGCCAATCCATACGGGTGATATCCTCCAATTGAAGGCATTCGTCTACAATGTTTGCACGGTGAGGACGGGCGTTGTCATCCATAAACAGAAATTCAGCACCCATGGCACCCCGAAACAAACGTACATGTTGTTCCAGAATGACATCCCGATAGATGTGTCCTGTCATCGTTACACTCTGAACATGTAGGTCAGTTCTGGAACCAAGAATAATTCCTCCCCAAACGAGCCATCCTGCACCACCGTAACGGTGTCGTTCTCTTGGTGGTAACGGGTACCTGGCGCTCTCCATATTAAAGTCTGGTGAGAATCAGACTACAAACTAAAACTGGACTCGTCGGAAAACATCACACAAGACCACTGTTGTGGTGTCCACAATGCAAACTCACTATTCCAGGTTAATCGCAGGCGACAGTGAGTTGCGGTAAGTGGAACACATCTGACAGGCCTACGAGCATATAGACCAATGTGCCCTAAGCGTCTGTACACGGTCTGTCTTGAAACTGTCGTACCGGTAGCTGAAGAGAGCTGACGAGACAGGTCTGATGCTGTGCTCCGTCTGTTTCTTTTGGCAGTAACTTCCAAATATACCGGTCCTCATTCAGCGTTGTAACTCGGGGGTGACCTGTGCTGTAACATCTACTCACATTACCATCATCTTGGAATCATTGCCAAAGCCTGGAGATGACACTCTGGGCGATTCCAAGTTCATCGGATATTTCCAGCTGGGTACGTCCACATTCCAGTCGTCCAATAATTCTACCACGTAAAAAATCATCCAAATGCTTCCTTTGTGCCATAACTATGCGGTTATTGCACTGAAAGGCTTTTAAAGCGCTTGTGAACAATTTTACTTCTTTGCCACCATTCTTTATATACCCCTCTCTTACACTCTCGTCATTGTGACGTACTATCCGCGCCATCTGGTGGTTTCCTGTAATTTGCATATTCTTCTTCAAGATGTGTGTGATAATTCTACAGGTGAAATTTTTATTTTAGAGCTCAATTTCTGTGTGATTCTGAATTATCCTTAATTTATATAGTCATGAATGTATTATTACTTATAGAAATTTGATTTTAAGAAATATATATATATATGTTTTTTAAAAGAGGGTTATTTCTATTGTGACGTCTTCGATTGTTGTGAACCCCCATTCTTCGATTCATGACAAGTTTTATGACTTCACAGATGTTCAATGACAAGTGCGACGTCTTCGATTGTTGTGAACTCACACCTATCTATTCTCACTAAAATTTATGGCTTTAACGAGCTGTTAAATGACCAGTGCACGTGGTCATAGGGCCATTGTTTATTGTTTGAACTCGAGCAAGAGCACCGATACCCAGACTGGCCGTCATAATGGTGAAACGAAAACCGGCGCCCATTGACAATAGGCGAAGCCTGTAATAAAAGAATCCTGTCGTCTCGGCTGGTATCGAGAGAATGGGATAATAGAAACATGTGGTGTGATTGACAAGTGTATCCAGAAGTTGGACAAGGAATTATGGCGCCTTGGTCAAGACGGTCCGCGTGTGTAGTTGGGTGTTACGGACAAATAGGACTAGGGGACCGAGAGAGACCTGGTGGCTTTCCAATGAGAAGGACGAGGGGCGTGTTGTGGACCCGCCCCTGGTGTTTAAAAATGTTTTTTTTTTATCAGGATACGAGAGGGAGAAAAAGCCCTGCCCTGGATCGAGAGAACTTGAGAGGAGAGCCCTGGTTGGAACGGACTGGAGGAGAGCCCTGGATGGAGAGAACTTGAGGAGAGCGATAAAGAAAGGGACTTGGTCCGAGATTGGAGTGAAAAGGAGGAAAGACGATGAACGCCCCGGGGGCGTTGAGAATAGGAGATAGACTGAAGGCACCGGTTTGGTGTATAAACTGCAATTTATTGCTTCGCTAAAAATTTGTTTAGCAAATAAACAAACCTTTTGTTTTCAAATTAGGCCGTGACAATTTATTGATGATTATCTACTCACGACGTTACACCATCATTTTATTAGTAAATTAAGTATTTGTTTATTTAAAAGTACATCGTTCATTATTTTGGATCAAAATACATTTTAGAGACATTTTTAAGCTAACTATATGTAACGATTGATCGATTCATGAAAATCTGAAATCTATATTTTATTATTTTAGATTCTTAGAAACTAACTATTATTAAAAAATCATGAAATTTTTTTTTGTTTTTCTCTTAGAGCATCAAAATCGCTTTCTTTTTATTGCTTCACATTAATAATTTTTTAACTCTAACTCAAAATTGTTTTTTATAAGTCATGCATTAAAATATGAGGCTATATCTTATCTGTGAGGGGGAGGGGAAGATAGAACAATAATTTTACACTAAAAAAACCGTGTTCGGGGTATAGAGAGGGGTAAGAAACCTGTCTTAAATCAAAAATAAGTGGAATGGAGCAAATTTCGAAAAAGGGATATTTTTTGACATAATTTTAGAAATCACTCGCATTGCGCGCATACAAAGACACACACAGAAATGCTGGTGTCATGAGGAATGGAGAAAGCCCGTGCAACGCCGGGCCATGCAGCGAGTAACTACATAACATTCAAACATTCATATATAAAAGTTTAATATTCCGGTAAAAAGCATTCTAAAAAGCTTACCATGGATTCCAAAGGCAGGAAATTGTTGATGTAAAGTAAGTTCCACCACCAGTACTGTTTGCATGCTTCGATGTCGGAATCATCTCCCCAAAAGGGACCGGAACCTGTGTACTTGAATACCAGAGTATTGAAAGCTATCAGCAGCATGTAAACTGGGGTCAACCTTAAAAGAATAGCAAGAAATATTCAATAAAAAATAACTGAGAGCCTTTGTGTAATATTAAGTAATATAATTCAGTAATGCGTGATATATTGAATAATATGTGTAACATACCGTAAATGATGTGTGTAACATAGAATAATAATTGTAGCATTCAGCAATGTATATAATATTTAGTATATGAAACATTGAGTAATACATGCAATATTAAATAATATAATTTAAAAATAGATGCAATATTTATATATATATATATATATATATATATAGCAATGTAGATATCGAATATTATTTAATATTATGTGTTCAATATTATGATTCAAAATATTTAGCAATATATTGCAACAAAAACTTCTTTCGGTATTGTAAATGTAACAACTATTTAAAAAAAAGCAAATTTTTTATTGTATACATATAACTGAATATCATATACTCTTGTCCAAAATTAAGGTCACAAACATGTTTTTCATCATAACTTTAAAATGGCTTCAGTAAAACTCACAGAATTTGTATTTTATGTATTTTGATAAACGTGTAGTACAATATCAACCCTTAATTTAGGAAAAAATGTTGCTTAGCGTTAGTTTTTTCTGAACTACTGGATTAAGATCGTTCAAGCATATGGGAATTTTGCCTCGAGTTTTGTGAATATTGCATTGAAACAAACAAGTTAGCCTGCTTGCAGTGAGAATGACTTCTCATAATCGTTTAGATGATTGATTGAGATGGAAAGCCGAAGGGCAGGCTTGAAGCTGGCCAGTCTCAAGTGGAAGTGGCTCAATGGTTACAAGTGTCCCGAAAGTGGTCTCTCGGTAATAGAACAAACTTTAAAAAAGTGGTAGTGTCCCTAGGAAGGTGGGTTAAGGTCACTATAAAGCATCGACATCTGCACAGGATCGCACTAAGCGCACGACGACATTGTGCGGACAACAGCTCCTCAGCCCTCGTGAGCTTGCTGCTGTGTGTGGAAGAATAATTTCCAGGCAGTCTACAGCCGTCTTGCAGAGACTGGCCTTTATGCTCGCCGTCTAGTCTGGTGCGTCCTTTGGACTGCCTCCAGAAGGAAGGACCGGATATTTAGGAGCTGGGAACATCGGCCGTGGACACCACAAGAACAGGAGCGTGTTTTTCTCAGTGATGTGTCGAAAGGTACCAGACAAAGGGATTTTCGTCAAGTCTTCCCCTGGGGAGAAAATGAAGCTCACTTTCATCTCTCCCATGTAATAAAAACCATGCAAGGAATTCTTTGGTGACAAATGAATCCTTGTTTCTGGTGGCATAATGTTGGGCAGTCCTATACCTGTATACTTTTTCGATGCGGATACTGTCAGCTCACAGCGCTGTAGGGATGAAATCATGGAAGCCTATGTGAGGTCTTTCTGGGTGCTTGTTTCCGGACTACATTTTTATGGACGATAATGCGCAGTCACACAGAACTCCCATTGGGGATGAATTTCATGAAGGAGAGGATATTCGCCGTATGGATTGACCCTCGTGGTCGGATCACAATTCTATTGAATATGTTTGGGATGGTTTAGGAAAAGCCATTTCTCAACGTAGCTCCTTTTCCATGACCTCCAGGAAATAAATGTCTCCCTTTTGGAAAAATAAGCTTTGTTGCCATAAATATTGACCCTAACCATAAACAGTACGGCAGCTCGTTGTGAGACTTGTTGAGCAGTTCACAGTAGTTACACTCCCTATTAGACAGACCTTTCCCGAGGTATCTCTGATTCGTGATTTCACACTTTTTGATATGACTTGTATCTTAATTCACAATTAAAATCTTTTCCAAATGTTTATTTTGCTATATTCTTTCTAACATTGTAATACGTCTCTGTGCCAAATTTCGTGGCAACACAGTAAGTTTTAACAGATTCTATGTTTGGGACCTTCATTTTGGACATGAGTGTACTTAATAGAATGAGGAAATGGAAAACTTTTAATTTAATTTTAAAGTTTTTACTACCATTCTATATTTTAGAATTGTGGAACACAAAATCTGATTAATGTTTGCTTTTTATAAGTACATTCAACATGATTTGAAAAAATTTTCATATTGCATAAAAAGTTTTATTTTCGTATTTTTTCAAACGGTTGTGGCCTTTGTATGAGTATGTGGAGAAGTTTGTGCACGCTCTGAAGAATAATGCAAATAATCAGCAGACAGTTCTAATTCTGTATCCAAATTCAATTCACCCTTTCACAAAAAAGTGTTTTTATTCTTCGGTTTATCTTTCATTTCAGAAATCCACGCTTTGAATGCAAATGCATTGAATACAATAGAACACAAATTTTAAGGATTTATAATTACCTGCCTTCATCACAAAGAAAATGTCGGATGAAAAGCATTTCAGTACCATAGTCAAACTGCATCACCTTTTCAAAACACTAGTATTAAATAATATCACCATAAGAATTAAAAATACGCTCAAATCAAAGTAAGAAAGAAAATACAGTAAGACACCGCTTAACGCTGTTTTGATTTAACGCTCTTTTATTTGAATTGTGGGATTCCCCGAAATTGCAAGCAGCGTTAGGTTTCCCGATATCCGAAGCGGTTTATATGTGTTTCTTCTTTCCTGTAGTGTTATACGAACATATTTTTATCGTTTCAAACATTTGTTGACGTTATTGTAGGTATAAACTTATGTAATATAACGATTGCTATAGGGACAAATATTATGATTTTTAGTTTTTATCATCGGTGATAATAAAAACACGAAAATAAAGCAACAAGAAAGCATTTTCACTTGAAACTAAAATGCAAGTGATTGGAAAATTAGATACTGGTGAATGTCAATTTCAAATTGGTGCTGCATTGAATTTGGCAACTTCAGCAATAAGGACCATTCTTAAGAATATAGAAAAAATACTGTCATCGGCAACTACAACTACGACAAGCTCTGTAACTAGAATTACCCGTTCTAGAAATAATAAAATAGAGGAAATGGAAAACGACTTTTTATATGGACTGACGACGAAATTGAACGCAATATGCCATTAAACCAAGACTTAGAATTTTATTTATTTTTATATGTATATTCGTTTATTATACACTGCTCAAAACAATTAGGGGAGCACATAATTTTAACAAAAGTAAGCAAAGATGTATACCAATAAGTAACATAAAATGAATTATCCATAATGTAAAGCCTACCAGGAAACGGAAGAAGAAAACTTTATATGCAAATCAAAGTTTATGACGTCAAAAACCAGAAAAAGGAGATAAGGGCAGAAATCGGGATGTTGCAGAAACGTCTGTTTTATTGCCGTAACTGTGAAATTCGATTGCGCAGTATTTTTTTTTTGAGATAAGGTTACTTGAGAATGTCTCAACAACGTGATTCACCGGAATCCATGGCATGGCGTGTTATAGGCAGACTGGAATCCGGGCAAACACAACGTAATGTCGCGGACGCTGTTGGAGTCGCCAGAAGTGTTGTCGAAAGGCTGTGGAATCGATACCAAGAATCAGGAAATGTTAAACGTCGACCAGGGGCAGGTCGGCCACGCGCCACTACATCAACTGATGACCGGTATGTACAGTTAACAGCCCGTCGAAACAGAACAGAGAATGCTACGCAGCTGCAAAGACAGTTGCTCTTGGCAATAGGACGAAGGGTGTCCAGCCAAACAGTACGCAATCGGCTTCATGAGGGAGGGCTCTATGCACGTAGGCCAATGGTCTGCATTCCGTTGACCCCACGCCACCGTGCGGTCCGAAGAAGATGGGCTACTGAACATCGAGATTGGGAGCAACATGATTGGAGCCAAGTGCTGTTTACAGACGAGTCCCGATTCAGTATAGAGTGTGACACCCGACGTGTTCTTGTATGGAGGGACAGGGGCACTCGAAATAACCCCGCATTCGTTCGTGAAAGGTCACAATGCAGTAGAGCTGGTTGGATGGTATGGGGTGGAATCAGCATAGGCGGACGTACGGACCTGCATATCATTCGAAATGGCACTTTGACGGGCCGAAGGTATGCAGACGAGATACTTCGATCTCATGTCATCCCAAACGCTGGAGCCATTGGAGATTCCTTTGTTTTCCAGAATGATAATGCCCGACCGCATAGAGCTCGTCTGGTGGAGAACATGCTTGAAGCTGAAACAATACAGTGTATGGAATGGCCAACGGGCTCTCCTGACCTGAATCCAATCGAGCATGTTTGGGACATACTCGGACGACGCATTGCTGCGCGACCAAGGCCGCCTGCTACTGTCCAAAACTTGGAGATTGCACTTCTTGAGGAATGGAACAGTATTCCCCAAAGTCTAATCAATTACCTCATCGCAACCATGGCAAACAGGTGTGCAGCAGTCTTAGCTGTTCGAGGAGACCACACGCCCTATTAAAACTCATGCATCATGTCTAAACAGTACCTTTTTTATCGTTTACATGTAACCAAATTGTTGCCCTAAATCATCTTTTCATGTTTTTTCCATATTTTCAAAGAATTAAAGCTTAATTCCAAATTTTTTTACGCCTTTTTTCTGTATTGCGCATTGATACGCGTGTACTATGCATTGTATGCCAATACGTGGCTGTCTCACACGGTTTTCTTCACTTTTTTGCTTGCTCCCCTAATTATTTTGAGCAGTGTATTTGTATATTAGTAAGAAATAAATTTTTGTTTTATTGTTATAAAAAACATAATTAATAAATTTAATGATAAAATACCTGACCAATTTTCTCTACCTATCTTCCCCTAACTCCATTATTTACATGATGAGATGTAACGCTGTTTCATATTACGCTCTACTTTGATGAAACCTATACCCCGCGCTAAGCGGGGTCTTACTGTATCAGTGCCGGAACAACGTACGGGCAAACCGGTTAAAGTAGCCCGTACGATGGACGGGAAAACCGGTTAAGGGGTTAAAAGTATTAAAAATTTATTTTTTTTAAAGTAACTTTCTATAAAAATTATGTATAAGAAAAGGTTTGAATTCAACAATAATTTTGATAACGGGGTGAATTCGGTAAAATAGATAATCAAAGAGGGGAGGGATAATTATTTGTGTTGAACACATTCATCGCATAGTTTTTAATACAGTTTTATTAAAAACATCTAATAAGTATTGTCGTGTTTGCTGAAATCAGTAAAACACTCTAGCAAAAGAAATTTAATATTTATAGAAAAAAAATACACAGATCCATACAGATTACTCTATTAACTTCAAGTTAAAAATATTTGAATGAATGTCATATAAAAGGTATATAAATATATAATAATTAAAGAAATTGAACCAAAAATAATGTTTTAGAAATCTTAATGGTAAAACAAAAAGATTAACGTCAACTATTCATGCATTCAAATAAGTGCAATAAATTAGTATTAATTTGAATCAGCAAGATATCTAAGGCAATAAAAAATTTGCAAAGGTACCTTACAAAGCGGTGTAAGCACAAAACAAATAGATTTATTTTCCCATTTCTTTTGTCGGATTCTTCAAGAAACAAATAACAAAGCAAAAATCCACTGAAAGGAAATATAGATTTAGAAAATAAAAGAATATTCAGTATTATAATAATAAATAGCTCTAAGCAGTACATAAAATAGCTTACAACCTTTATTAATCAAAAAATGCGTTGCTTGTTAGTACAGAAAGGAGAACAAAGGTTCCTCTCTTTGGGAGAGGCGACCGCCTCACTCCAAGATAGGGAAAAGACAGTTGAAACAGCAAGAAGATCGCCTGTACTTCCCTCACAAACATCATATTCTGTAGTATTGAAATAATCAATGGTGTAAATAACGTCTATTGAAATGTAAATGCTGTAATTAACAGCTGCGCACGTAAATCAATCAATTATTTAATTTTTTGACTTTCACATTGCCATTAATTTTCCCAAATGTCATAGTGTAGCCTAGTGCAGTACTTCGCAAACTTTCAACATTTGCGACCCACTTTTTAATCATAATTTTCATCGCCCCCATACAATAACAATTTATGAAATGCAATACTTTGAAACTAAAGCTACAATACTGCTTTTTAAGTGCCACCGACGTATATAAACCTCTCGCTCAGCCAAAGCGTTAATTGCCCCGGACTAATATATACGTCTTCCCAAAATACGATCTTTTCTGTGCCCTGCTATTTATACAATCATTTCGAAGGCTTTGGAATGCAATAAAAGGACCTTGACAGTGTTTGCGAAGGATTTACTTATTTCAGAGGATTTGTTTATTTGTTCCTTTTCTACTCCCCCCAATGCACCCCATGCGCTTGCCTACGTGTAAAACGGTGGCATTAGCGCAATTTTTGATCGGCATTTAAGGAATGAATTATAAACTGTACGAATTATCAAGAAAAGTGTTAATTTTTGTATATAACTTTACATATGAAAAGCCGATGGTAATTATTAAACGTTCTTAACTTAGTATTGTTTAGTTAACTGTAAAATACACTGCGCTGTGCTGATATAGTTATAAATGTCAGTGTAAATGTTTATTTTATTTTTTTATGTCACAATGTATTTTATTTTCAGCCAGTTGATAATTTCGTTAAATCTCTCTCTTTTGTTTTCGACTTTTCAATATGCCCCCCTCGTGGGGTTATCATGCTCCCCTATGGGGCGCGCCCCACAGTTTGAGGAACGCTGGCCTAGCGTAGATTGTTTTCTCATAGTCATCAACCGGGTTTATTAACATCTCTCACATATTCATCTCAGTACAGGACGTCATTGACAAACACTAAAAAATACCCGTTAAATTTTTTAAAGCTATGTATTCCGAAGTTCAATTTCACGCCTCTCTCCTTTGTTTTCTCTCTTCTTCATCTCAATATTGCCTTTCGGCACGAACTGAATTCAACGTTTCTATTGCGCTCTCTCACCAAAAGGGCAGTCCTTTAGTTTTTACAACAGTGTCTCTTCGATGTAGGATTGAGTTCCGCTCTAACTAACAAGCCGTCAGGTAAGCTGGTTATAGTCGCATTTAAGCATTTAAATGCTATTTTCCTTCAAATCTGAACGTGAAACAGAGACATTCCATCGATGTACGCATAATTTTAGCATTATTATTCTACTAAAATGCAGTTATCTTCCTCTATTATTTCTGTTTATTCTTTGTGGTTGAAAAGAACATGCATATTGGTTGAATTATTACTACTCGGATTCGTTTCCAGCGATTTTCAAAAACTATTATATCACTTTATTTTATAATGTACTTACCTAATAAGAAAAAAAGAATCCACAGAAAAAGTACCTTGAGTGACAGTTTGAAAGGGAAGGTTGTCAATGCTGTGTAATAAATCCAAGTAATTACCTACAAAATACCCAATGATTTCCATTTAATATAATGATCGTTAGAGAAAACAATGATACACGAAGATTAAAATAATACTATTGTCTGAATTAATTCGTTACTTCCACATATTCAGTAAAGTTTTCTTAAAGTTACAGATCCAATGAAATTATTTAGTCGTATGAGGGGGGGGGGGGTGGAGATTAAGATATTTTGTTGAAGATTTTATAAAGATTTCCCAATCTTTTTCTTTTATCACAATTAGTAGCTCCTCTATAAAATATACTTTACTCTACCTATAAGGCAGTGGTTTTTAAACTGTGGTCCGTGGACTCCTCAAGTTCCGCAGAGTCTCTCCTGTGTGTAACGTTGAGATTTTTCCCACTTTTACTAAATCTGGAAGGTCTCGTGGAAAAATTGAAAGATATTCCACGCAAGACTAGATCACTAAATTGTTCCAATGAATAAACTCACCTAGAACATGCATTTTGATTAAGAATATTAAGTCGACGAGGGATGTTCAAAATCTTGGGGGTCCGCGATATCACGCTGATATATTAAAGGGTACTGTGGTGATCGAATGTAAAAACCGCTGCTGTAAGGGATTATGTATTTTTTGGGTCACAAGGAGAGTAAAAAATCGATTCAAATCGGGTCTTGGTTTCCAAAAAGACTCTTTTGTAATCCTTTATCGAAGGAAATCTTCCTTCTCTTTATTTCTCTATTATTTGCTGAAGTATAAGTACTTTAGTAGGTCGATAAATGAGTACCAAGCTTGATTGGGGACTTAAACACTGGGGGTCTCACTTCAGACTGACCACCTGCTCGGGACATCTACTCATGCACCTCAGCGTCCAATGGTCACGTAACTGGGAAGGGTACATTAGGCCCTGGCCCTCATGGGCTCTTGCTCCACTGAGTTTGAGTTTGTATAAGTACTTTAAAAATATGTAAGTAAATTTCGATTTTTTAACACTAATACAGTAATAAGTACATTTTAAAAATATTTCTGAAAACTTTGGAAGGTGGAAGTTTTTAATAGGTTAAATTTAATCGAAAGTGTGACTATTATTTTAAAAAAAAAATTTTTTTCACGTAATATGTTTTAATAACAGTTTGCTATGATTATTGCTACGACATTTGTTTTTATTTTGTGGGGAGAGTAAGAAGTTGTGATGTTATAGGAAATCAAAGAACATTTTAATAATTCAAAACCCCATACTTTTTCGATTTCTCTCTCGTGTCCTTTACAAGTTCCAAAATATTTCCACTTGGCTAAGGTAAGAAGTTCATACATATAATTTCAAATATATATGAAATTTGATAAATGAAAGTGCAATAAAAAATTACATACAAAAAAGAATTTATAAAATTATAAAAGAAGCAAAACTGGAAGATTTATGTAACAAAAAAATTCAAGTAAAATAATTGCCTCGGCCAACTGATCAAGATTAAATGATTTTTCAAAAAAGAAGTAGAAATCTTGGAGGATATTCACCTATAATGTTAGTATTATGAATGTAGGTGTGTCCCAGAATGACCCACGCCATGCTGAAGAATCTTATACCGTGAATACATGAAAAAGTGTTCGCTGTTGTGTTCGTGTCTAAAACCTTTGCAGTATTTGAAAAAAGACAAAAACATCTTAAAAAGTGGGAGCTGCCTTTGAAACACCCTGAAACAAAACGGAGTAAAAATGTGTAGGGTTACAAATTTTAAAACTCTTCGCGTTTCAGACGGCTAAAATGAGTAACTCAGGTTCTCATACATGAGTAATGAATTTAAATTTATAAAATTGGTAAAGTATATCAGAAAATTCATTTAGTTTTTTTTTTACAAAATAATATTAGATTATAATAACTATTAGAATAATACACCTTATCGAAGCTATGAAATACATTTATAAATAGAACAGCACTCACTTTGAAAAGCACCATTTGAAAGCAAAGAACCCGATTTCTTTGTTATGAGCAATTCTGTAAAACTCTCGCCAACTATAAAATGCGCATCTCCTTCGTCGCTCACAAAATCTGTAAAAACATTCGATTGCTCTTTGGTACATTTTGAAGAACTTGTGTAACTACTTCGAATGTATTCGTACAGAGTGATACAACTTCCAGCTACGATGAATGAAAAATAAGCACCAAGAATATATCTGAAAAAATACTTCAGTCGTCATGATTTGAATTCTTAAAAAGACTTCATTCTTTAAAGTTCATCACACACACACACACACAACATTGAGTTTTTCATATCCTTAAGATTTTATTCAAACTCAATCTATCTTCAGGTAACCTATCTACTTGCCATCTTGTAACTAAGCATTAATTATCAACCAAAATGGAAATGGAAAATTTTTAACTCTTTGTCACTCATAAACTTGTATTTATTTGATTTTTCGGATTCAAGATAATAATAGTAATAATGATAATAATAATAATAATACATACAATATATACATACTTCTGGATTTTTGAATTTTTAAATTATTTATGAAGGAAATTGCGAAAGAGCAGAGTGTTGTCTTGACGCAACACTGAGTTACAGGATCAAAATTTAGAGTACGGAAGCACTTATTGCGAAAGATTTTCCTTTATGGAACGTCAAAACTAGATGAAATCCTTTTCTTAAACCGGCTCAAGCTACGTTAATTTTAACTAAACCAGCAGAGTTTTGCTCTATTTGTGACTGTGATTAATAGCACGGCTATGTAGGATGACGTTAGTGCAAAAATTAAGGAATTTGCGGTCATAGTACCTAATGATGTGATGGAGAGTGTCTACAGAGGGGTTTAAAAATGATGTTTTGGGAACAAAAAAATTCTCTATAATTGTTATGCATAGAAAAGAACAAGTACTGTATCACTGAACTAAATGTGCCAACTTTTGAGAAATTTGCCTGGAGTTGTCTGTAGTAGTTTTCTTTTTATGGAGAGTCAATGTGAGGCGGCATCTTTTTCTGAAACGCCGACTCACACCAGAACCGTTAATTTTAACTAAACCAGCAGAGTTTTGCTCTATTTGTGACTGTGATTAATAGCACGGCTATGTAGGATGACGTTAGTGCAAAAATTAAGGAATTTGCGGTCATAGTACCTAATGATGTGATGGAGAGTGTCTACAGAGGGGTTTAAAAATGATGTTTTGGGAACAAAAAATTCTCTATAATTGTTATGCATAGAAAAGAACAAGTACTGTATCACTGAACTAAATGTGCCAACTTTTGAGAAATTTGCCTGGAGTTGTCTGTAGTAGTTTTCTTTTTATGGAGAGTCAATGTGAGGCGGCATCTTTTTCTGAAACGCCGACTCACACCAGAACCGTTAATTTTAACTAAACCAGCAGAGTTTTGCTCTATTTGTGACTGTGATTAATAGCACGGCTATGTAGGATGACGTTAGTGCAAAAATTAAGGAATTTGCGGTCATAGTACCTAATGATGTGATGGAGAGTGTGTCTACAGAGGGGTTTAAAAATGATGTTTTGGGAACAAAAATTCTCTATAATTGTTATGCATAGAAAAGAACAAGTACTGTATCACTGTGAACTAAATGTGCCAACTTTTGAGAAATTTGCCTGGAGTTGTCAGTAGTAGTTTTCTTTTTATGGAGAGTCAATGTGAGGCGGCATCTTTTTCTGAAACGCCGACTCACACCAGAACCGTTAATTTTAACTAAACCGGCAAATTGTTTTGTCCGACTTGTGACTGCGATTAATAGTACGGCTGTTTAAGATGACACTAATGTAAAAATCAACGTACAATTGTAAAATTTCAGGTCACAATAGCTAATGATGTCATGGCTGTGTCAATTTTCCCCATTTTCAGAAATGTGCTCGTCCTCACTTAACCAAGTGCTCTGGGTAATTTTTTGTATTATTTTTAAAGGAACAGATACGACCTGACCTTTAACCTCAAGCCCGTTTATTGTTAAGTTTCGGCACACCCTGTAAATACTATACTAACAAAAGACAATTCGATACACAACTATGCGATAATGTAAATGAAAACAATGAGTATCTAGTATCATTGAGTTGTTGGTTGACGTCTGTGAAACGGAATATAAAGCCCAGAGCTTCGACAAGAATGCCAACAATTGTTATTCATGGAGTTTGGTAGTTGACAAATTATTAGCAATCAAAAAGCGGAATGTTCGGTAACTGCAATCACCGAAGAGTTGGACGATGTAACTACAAAAAGCTAAAAATCCGATGCGAATAGTAAAAATAGGACTAGAGTGTGATGTGTGAGTTGTTTGGAAACTCCATCGTATCGTGTAGAAGGTAATTTTACATCTCTCAGATGACGATAAATTTTAATGCAGCTGCTTTATTCTGTGCAAGGATTGCTCTTTGACTTTGGCTCTTTAGTACAATTAATATTGCGTATGCATAATAGCGCTTTAAATCATAGACTTTCGGGTGCCAAGAGTTTCCATTTTCACCATTGGCAATCAGGGAAATTGTAAGGATCTACTGCCTGCACCTGGCAACAGGTCAAACCATCCACACGAGATCAGGCAGTGGGCCCACTATAAAAAGAGGAGGACCTGGCAACGACAGGGGAGACCAGACCAGACCGAATACCTTAGGAAAAAGGAGGCGAAACCGGAGGCGAGAAAAACGTGGTCGGAGGAAGAAAGATGGTTGGACGATGGATTGCAATTATGTATCATCTTAATATTTTTCTTTTTTTATGAGATGTCTCATAGAAGAAGTGCAATAAAACAGAGAGAAAAAATCTTGACTGCAGTTATTTTTTTCACAATTCGAACACGACCCGGTCCGAAGAGAACTCCCAAGTTTATAGAAGTCTTAAGGCATGTGCCAATTAGGCCTCGGCCACAATGGAAGTCTCGTCTCGTTCTCGACTCAGCCTTAATACGATCATAATTCGAATAATTTCTACGGTCAAATGCTTTGCCCGGTTGTATTCTCTGAAAAAATAGAAATTTCGAACAATATGTTAACTGGCTACATGTGATGCCTAGGCTTACCACCATGCACCATCTTATCTCATTCAGTCAAAAGGTGGCAATCGGTCGAGCCGGTTTGTGCTATTGTAAGTCATACAATTGATTTGTTTCGGTTTATTGTGTGTACGAGTATTTGACGACGTATGCTATGTACTGTCATGTTTTTAAGAGCCATATTGGTGGCCTACGTCTATGTAAGGGCCCAGAGCGTACGTTTTCGTAGGGGCCCAGGGCCTCGAGAAATATTAAGACATGACAATGGGTAACATGACATAGAAGCGTACAAAAGAAGAGTTTTTAGTTCATTCAATGCGTTCCAAAGAGTAGAACGTTTGGGAGCTCGTAGGTTTTAAGCCTAAATATTAAGTCCATAAACATATTGTAAAAAAAGTTTTGTAATTTATTTTGAGAAGCACTTTTCATATTACCTTATTGAGTTTAAACTCTCACAGCTAACATTGAGGTATAAATTGCTGCAAGTGATTTTCCCAAACGCACTGTTACTGGAAGTAGAGGACTGGATACCTGCCCCCTGAATTGAATTAAGCTGTAGTAGGAGATATTACTGTGCAGGCATGATATAAAGCACTCGAAGCATTCCAAATCGTCTGCTGCCATTTAATTGACTAAAGTATACTCATGTTCAAAATTAAGGTCACAAACATGTTTTTCGACATTATTCTAGATGGCCAGCAGTAAAACTATTAGAATTTGTATTTTATATATTTAGAAGAACTAGTAGTACAATATGAACCTTCGGCTTAGGAAAAGATGTTTAGCGTTAGTTTTTACTGAACTAATGAAATTCAGACCGTTGAAGTAAAAGGGAATTTTGCCTCCAGTTTTTTGTAATATTTCGCTTGTTCGGGTTTTGATTTCCCTTTTCAGAATCTTGTGGGTCTCCATTGAGGACACATACTTCCATCTCCCAAACGCGTTTTAACATGTTTTACTATTTGGCTAGATATTATTTTGTACATCTCACAGTTACTAAAAGATGCAAGAAACTAATATAAAAACTACTTACAAAAATATCCGAGCTGGAACCGAAAGTCGAGGAAATGTATCTTTACAAATCATGGAGTGGAAATCGAGAAGCTCCCCATATTCTCCCAGAAATGGCAAACTGCCTTTGAGAGACAAAAAAAAACCAGTGAAAAGATATACATCACGTTCAAAGAACCATATTTGAATGATACATTTAGAAATTATTCTAGAAAATTATTTAAGGTGACTGCCTACCTTCGGACCGAATTTTCTTATAAAAACAAATTTTTCAGACAAATTGAGTGTTTTAGCAAGAAAAATAAAAAAAAATATGTAAATACATAAAAAATTTAAATAAATATTGTACTTTTATAGAAAAATAGGTTGTTTTCAAGGAAATTTTACCAAATTTTTACTAAAACGGGTAACACTGTATAAAAATTTTTAATACAATTATCATAATTTTCTTTATATACATATAACGGTGATCTTCAAAATGAGCCAAAATCTAAGAGAAATATTAAAATACAAAAAAAATCACAGATAATTATACATAATAATATGAAAATTTGGATATTTTTTAAGTTTTTTCTTTATAAAAACTACCCTAAATGAAAAAATATTTAACCTATAACAAAACTTATGGTCCACTTTATGAAAAATAGTATAATAAACATTCCCGCTAAACTTCAAAACGTTATCTGGTTTGGTTCTTAAGATATCATGTATCTGGTAAAGTGTTTCTTTAGAAAACATAATTTTGAGAACAACTCATTTAAAGTTTTATCTTACTGCCCTTTTGCATAGAGTGATGTTTTGTTTAAAATCAATATAACTTTATTTCTATTTCGCGTAAAGGAAAAAGAAAAACTGTTTTGGAAAGAAAAATGTTTAAACTATAAGATTTTGAAATTTTAAAAATGCCTTATGTAGACGAAAAACGACATGTTCAAGGTAGGCAGTCACCTTAAACAAACTGCAAATAATTTTGAACACTATTAATTTTTCCTACCAATCGTTTTATTTGGTAGATATGGCGAGTAATTGAATTCTTAATCAATTTAATTTCCGTCTTAAGGCTGTAAGCGACTTCCCTCTGACCGTCCTGCCTACCTAAAGATGTTGGAGAAATACGAAGCAAGACCAGAAACTTCCATAATAATTCTAATTTATTATTATTCAATCACACTAATTAACCACCACCAGAGGAAGTCCTAGCAGTGATATAAAGAAAGCAATAAACCCTGAGTGAACAAGTGCAAGTAATTACATCAAATTAATCCAATCAATCTTAACCTATGCATTCACTAATTCAGTACTGTGGCAAAACTCCGTTCTTAACACTCAAGTTGAGTAAATCCCTTAAATATCCCCTTAGTAACGCTGCAACAGATTCTGCCTTATAATTACCAAACTCTGACTTAATATGCGCTGACTAATCCGCATATCAAGGTTTCTTCTTGAGAGGGATGGCTGTGAATTAAGCGCGAATGCTAAGATTCCTCCAGAGGATTAATATGAAGGTCGAGTAAAGACCCGTCACAAGGCTTAAAAATTGAAATTAAGGAATACCGTTGGGAACTCATAAATGTTTGTTTCAGGTTTAATAACAATTCAGGACGTTTTTGGGATTTGTTATGTAGTACTATTAAGTGATATTTATTTGTATTTTTTGAAAATCTACTCTTTTGCTTCAAAATGTATTAAAATTCTACAGTGATTAGAAGCCAAAATAAAATATTCTACAGGTTTTCTTTTTAAAAAAAGAAGTAGTAAAATGGCTGTGGTAAGAATGCTTCAAGTTCTATCTCTCAAAGGCAGCGGTGTAGTCTCTCTCTCTCTTCACATGTACTACAATAAGACTAAGTTATTGTTCTACCTTTTGATAATTTGTGATTGCCCTATTCTAGGAACTTTTGGTCTCTACCATGTTCATACATGATATTTTATTAAAAACTACAGAAAATTAAAAACACTGAGGTTCTTGATGATGACAGGATTTCCTATTAACTATTTCTTATGAAATCCTATTATGCATTTGTAACTTTTTAGTTTTCAATATGAAATTTTAACGCAATTTATTTTTTAGAAAACAAGCAATGTGTATAAATGCTTATATACGAGACTTAGCATCTAAATTGTCGGAGAAAACTTCTCGTCGCTTATCATTTATTGGCTAAAGGGTTGATATTTAAAAGCTTTTCCCTTTAACACACTTTTCTTGGATTAATCTTAGGAAAAAACAGCAAAGAAATAAAATGCTAAATGTTCTTAGACTTACGCAGGAGACTCACAAGGTGCCTGATATCCTGCTTAATATCTAGAGAGCTGCAAGATTCTGGTAAACACAAACCTGTCTTGACAGGTAGTTGCTGCAAGGGCAAATTAAACTGGAAGAAAATATGTGAAGATTATAACGATTGAACAAATTGTTGAATTACAAAAAGAATCTAATTCATATTCGATTTGAAATTTTTCTATAAGGTATATTCCAAGAATTATATTGAGCTTAAAAATTGAAATTTGCTTGGTGTTCTCCCTAATTGTGAAAATTCTTAAATTGATTCTGGTAAAAATGTGAAAGGAAAAAAATAAAACTCACGTTGTTTGGCAGTGTCACATTCCATGTAGCGACGCAATAGATTCCGTCGATTTCCGAGTGGGAATCGTTTCTGTCTGTATCTACGTGCACGTCCACACATTCCTCGTATTTTCCAATCCACAAAAAATTCCCGCGAAGGGTACCGCTAGGTACTTTGCCATAGGCATCTAACACTGTCCATTAAAGAGAGAGAAAGTTTGAAAACTTATTTAAAAACATAAATGATATCAGTAATCACGAGAACATCAAATGTTTTAGCGCAGAATTAACTTTGATGGTAACATCTTTATATTGTACTGTATAATATTATTTTCAGCATAAATGCACAGAAAGCGTCCAACTAACTAATCAGTTCTTAACCAGATTATTGCTCATTTACTTAAAAATATACTCTAAACCTCAGCAGAAGCTCAAACGTAGCTCTTCTGAAACATTACTTATAAACAGAAAAAACATTGCACCAAATTCCAGAGGCCCTTCTGGCACGGCATCTGTATTTCTTTCAACAACCAAATACTGATAAAATCGAAACTGTTAATGCAGCTACTTACTTCTCACAAAATCTATCACACAAGCATAGATAAGGTAATAAACTTCTAATGGACCTTTAAAAATGCCGCGGATAGTTAGGGAAAATATATGGGCAATTAGGAAAGCAACTCGTTCGAATTATTCCGATGACTTTTTGAGAAGCACTTATTTTTCATTCGATGTTTTGTAAGAGGTTCTACTCTTCTCTATTGACTTTTTTCAACGAACCCATATTAGTTTCCCAAAGCTGTTTATGCTAATATGAAAAAACTGAAGTGAATTTGAATTCATAATTTGTTTTGTGCAATGGTATTTTTTGGTTGGAGAAAAGATAGATGTGAATTGTTTCATTTTTCCATACTGCCATTTACCACGTAGATTTTCATCAGGATTTAACTTGGGGTTTGATCGATCTAATCTTTTAAAATACATATGACATCTGTCTTTAGAAATTATGTAGAAACTCGTAGGCCTTATTTTTGTACTCTTAAATTATTTGCCACAAAGTAGGAGATTATTTTAGTTACCAATAACTTATTAATTTATCTCTTTTCAATTTTATTTATGTTATACTTCACACCTGATTTCACCAATAATAGGCTTAATTTTAAAATTAAATTATACCAAGGAAATAAATCTTACGTTTCATTAGATTTTTTTGAAAAATAACATATTTTCTTGGTGGTTAAAACTTTTCTCCCTGTTATTCAAAAAACTTTTCATAGAATAATTAATTATGCAAGGTGGGGCTATTAAATAACGAGACTGATGTTGTAAAACATTTTATTTTGATTTCATATATATGTTTACTTATTATCACCTTCAATATACACCCACCTCTATCTCTACAATGCTCCATGCAATTTTTCCATTGCTCGAAACAGTACTGGAAGTCTTCTTGTGTCATCTCCTTTTGGAAGCGTGCCGCTTTTTCTTTAACAGCTTCAATGGACTCAAATATTCTTCTTTTTAGTCCAGATTTCACCTTAAGAAATAGATATAACTCGCATTGTGCAAGATCCGGTGAATAAAACGGATGATCTACCACTGGGAGGCTGTGGTACTTAGTTAGAAACTTCTTGACAGACAATGTGCAATGCACCGGCGCTTTGTCTTGGTGAAGAACTTATGACGTGTCCTTCCACAATTCGAGTAATTTTTTCCCCTTATTTTCTCACGGAATTCAGGAAGGACGTGAGGGTAGTAATGTTGATTAATAGTTTAACCTTCAGGAAACCAGTGAAGGTACACAATCCTATTAATATTGAAAGAAACAATCATCAATGCTTTGAATTTTGATTTACTCATTCGAGCTGTTTTAACGCTCTGTGAAGATGGGCTCTTCCAGTGCATGGATTGGCACTTCGTTTCAGGATCATAAGTAAAAAATCATGATTTTTCCCAAGTTATTACCCATTTCAATAAATTTGGGTCATATTCAATCGCATTCAAAGAGCCAGTGCAAACATTCTTGCGAGCTTCTTTTTTTTTTGTTGAATTTTAGGCATCATTTTGGCACACAAATTTTTCATGCCAAAATTGTTATGTAAAATTTGCCATACAAATTTCAAAAGTACCCTTCCTCAATCAGCATCTGTTTCAGTTTGTAGTCGTAGTGCTTCAGGATGTAATCGTGGGCAAGGCGTCTCACTAAAGCATACCACCAATTTCCATGGGATTTAAATCAGGGGAGAAAGGGGGAATCCATTCGAGTTATATCTTCACTTTCCAGTAGCTGATGAACATCAGCAATAGGGTATGGTCGTGGATTGTCAACCATAAAAACGAAGTCTGGTCCAATAGCACTTTTGAACAGACGCACGTAAAAAAGGGTCCCCTCCTTACAATAGCGATCTTCGGTTACAGAACATCTGTCGAAAACGTGGAGCTGAGTCCACTTGTTCAGCATAATGCCTCTCCAGACGACAACTCCGGGATTATCGTAATGGTCTCTTTCCATGATGTTGCTGAGATAACACCACATTCCGACCTCTCTCCAAATGAATTGGGAATTGAGAATCGCTTGTGGCACTGAAACGACTCTCATTCGTAAGGAGAACACGACTCCTTTGATGAGATGTCCAGTTTTTGTGCTCCTTGTACCACTCTAAATGGTGCCGCCGATGGCCAACTTTCAAAGGGATTCAGCGTCAGGACGGCGGATGAATAGGCTACATAGGCTGTGAAGACGTCTGGCCACAGTAAAGTGCGACACTTGTCGCTCTGTTGCTGTACATAGTTGCTAAGCAATGGCGCTTGCTGACTGGTATCACACTCTTTTTGCCTGCAGGACACAGTAGGATGGCCACTACCAACCTTTCTAAGGTATTTAGAAGGCTTTCCAAGCGCGCTAAACGGCACTTTTGTATATTTCAAACTCTTTTTGCCTGAAGGATGGTCACTACCAACCTTTTTAAGGGATTTAGAAGGCTTTCCAAGCGCGCTAAACGGCACTTTTGTATATCTCGAACTCTTTTTGCCTGAAGGATACATTAGTATGGCCACTACCAACCTTTTAAGGGATTTAGAAGTCTTTCCAAGCGCGCTAAACGGCACTTTTGTATATTTCAAACTCTTTTTGCCTGAAGGATGGTCACTACCAACCTTTTTAAGGGATTTAGAAGGCTTTCCAAGCGCGCTAAACGGCACTTTGTATATTTCAAACTCTATCAACCTTTTTTTGCCTGCTAAACGGATACACTCTTTTTGCCTGAAGGATACACTACCAGCCTTTCTAAGGGATTTTGAAGGCTTTCCAATCGCGCGAAATGGCAATTTTGTATATTTCGAACTCTTCAGCTGCACTTGTCAAACAACTCTCCTCCTCCAGCCATCCGATCATTCTTTCACGTGTAAGGTCATTCAGCTGATTTCTTCAAGCCATATTTCACGAAAGAACTTACTTATACTTGCAGCGAATGTTTTTAATTGCGCCTCCGATCTTCCTTTTATTGTAGTTTTGATCGGCACCCTCTGACGGCACGCGTTTTGCGTACAATCACGTCGCCGATGGCGTTTTGTTCTTGACATTTGCATACGCATCACCTTTCTATTGAATTAAGTGTTCATTGTACTGGTCGCAATAACCCCTTTTCTGAAATTTCATGACTATCTGCTTAAAATTTACTTCGTTGCTTAAGTTTTGTTACACCAGTGCATAAAAGTAGATTAATTATAACAGAAATGTGTGTTTACTCTCCATCGAATAGAAAAGTTGAAATACGATATGAATGTCAGAGCATTTTTCTGCGTGAAAAAAAAGTTTTTGAATTTAGGCTTAAGATAGATAAAAATAAATTTAACAAGGAATTGATTTTATATTTGCTTTACCATAAACAAAATAATTTTCTTTTCAAAAAAGTTTGTTTTTTAATTAAGAAATTCAATTGACAATAATTGATTAAAAGATTAAATAAATTTTTTTAACCTAAATTATTCTTTACTTAATTTTCTATAATGTCACAAAATTCGAAAGCTCTAAGTAAAAAGAATCCAGAGTTATAAAGTTATGTTCATTTTCAAGGCAAATGAAAACTGTAAACTGATTTATCTCAGAAAGAAAAAAAAATAACCAGTTTATCTTCATTCTTTTTTCTGTTGTGCCAAATGCTTTAATACTTGTAGGTTTTTCTACCTGCTGTTATTAATGTACGTAATAAAAGTTGCTATTCATTTTTCAACGTAATACTTATTTTTTTAAAAATAGTTGGATTTAGAATTTATATATTTTTCAAGGAATTTTCAATAATCATTCATAAAAAGAAGTATTGTACGATTTCCAATAATGTTAGCAAAAAAATCATACAAACTTTCATTACACATAGTTTGGCATACTTGTATAAATGAAGTTTCTCGTGTGTACTTCAATTACTGTAGAGAAAGAATATCATTTTAAAATTCTTTCTCATAAATTTTAAAATTCTTCTTTAGAAAACTAAATAGTCAGCTTTTTGTAGTAATTTGAGCACAAAACCTGCTTTTCGTAATACATATACTTGGGCTACAAGCAAAAACGGTTACATCCAAATTTTTTTATAAATCGCACATGTCCTCTTAAAAGCCCGTACAAACTTTTTTTAAGGATCAGGTCACTATTTTTTTGCCTGTATTTTTCATTTTCAGTACTTTATTTTAATTATTTTTACTTAGTGCTTTCATTTTTTTTATTTTAGCATTAGCTCATTACTGTTATATATGTAAGAGGAATTTTAAAAACATTTACTGTAGAAAACTTTGAAACATTTGAATTATTACTCTAAACGTTTTTCCTGATCAACTACTTGATTCAATACTACGTTAACTTTCGAGGGCCTAATTTCGGCATTGCTTATTCATTTTTATAAAGGCAAATTAGAGATAAGGTTTCGATTGAAACCGTAAGAATTTTTCCTCTTCAATCACGTAAAAAGTGGATAACAAAGTTCAGTACAAAGAAGAGAACAGAATGAATCGATAAAGTGGAGCTGACGTCAACTTCAAACATACGCAACGTCATTGCAGTCTTTTATGTAAAACAAGTTACGTAAAAGAATTAATGGACGACTTATCGTCATTTTTATCCAGTTCTAAGATTTTCCTCTTTCTCTCTCTCTTTGAAATTTAATACAAACATAATTAATACCAATTAAATGTGCTACATAAAATTAAAAGAAACTCTTACAAAATCATAATACAATAATAAATTCATGTCCGTACTTTTAAAGTATAGGCAAATTGTCTCTATACCAAGTAATAAAACATAATTGCGATCACACAAATGGTGTTCATATTCTAAATATAACTCAGTATGTTTCTGAAATAACTCCTTTCAAAAAGTAATTGTACTTCAATTTTATTAAAATACATAGAGAAGAATGATATCGAAATAATAGACATGTACAAAAGATTAAAAACAATTATTAAGTAAAGAAAGGGTACAGTCGCCAGAAATAATGAAGTAAATTTCTCAATATTTAATACAGTCGGACAAAATTTCTCAACAGAAATTAAATTATAATGTTAATGGCATAACTAATAATTTTTTTGGAGAAAATATTTCCATTAAAGAACATCAGGTGTTCTGCATTAGATTCTTTTAGATTTATTTGCGCTTGGAAACTGTTCCCGCAAAATATGGAAAAAAGGATCTCCTAAGGAGAGTATTAAAATTATTTGATAGATAGAATTTGTAAAAACCGAAATGAACTTGCTAAACAAGGTCGAAAAGGATATCTCTTCAAGAGCTCAAGTGAAAACCGAATTATGAAGCTGGAAAATTGACTTCATTTCGAGGGAGGGAGATATTTTGCTGGATCTTATGGAAATTTAAAGAGACAAATAAATTTTTTTATTTTTTGAAAGTTAGGGATATATTTGTTTTCTCTTAACTCACTATAAAGTGTGCATGAATATAATTTTAAACTGTCTACTTGAGAAACAGAAATGAATTTACTAAAGATAAAAATATCATTGAGATTTTGGAAATTTATATATATACACACACACATGCACATACGGGTATATATATATATATATATATATATATATATATATATATATATATATATATATATATATATATATATATATATATATATATAGAAATTATTTAATGTGAAAATAATGTCGTTAGATCATTATTAGATTTGATATACATATATTGATACTTTCAAATCAAACAATCTTAGAATACAAAATTTTGCCCCAAATTATATTGAAAAAAAATTATATTATTATCTTAAAAAGATGAAAATCAATTATTTCACTATACAATACTGAAATATTTTCAAATTTTACATTCGATATCATTTATTATGTTATTTAAAAGTCACCACAGTTGACGTTTTTTAAATTTTAATCTAATAAGTGACACAATTTCTCCTTCTGGCCAGTTGTCTGATGCTTTGATATAAGTACATGTATTCGATTTTAAAGACAATGAAAAGAGAAAATAATTAAATATTAATAACACTTATAAAAGGGGGATTAATAAGATGCTATTATTAATTAAATAATCATTAGTAGCATATTCTAATGTAACTCTAATTAAATATTCATAAATTTCTACTGAATACGAGTATTCAAGAAAAGAATAATCCTATTAAGTATTTAAAAGTAAGAAATGGATTATTAAAACAGAATTAAACATTTATAATAAACGTAAAAACTATACCAAATTAATATACTATGCATAACTCTTTTCATTATATTAATTTTTATTGTTTCTGAAGTACCAGCACATTTTTTAATTATATATAAGTAAAAAAATGCACAAAATCCTTTAAAACAATTTTCCCATAAATTCATCAATTTTGCATAAAATAAATGATATATTTCAAAAGTAACGTACTTACTCTGAATAACCCATTTCGATTTTAAGTGACGAACAATATATTTGACATCATCCAAGCACTTGGACTGAGCTTCTGATAAAAATCTATATTTTTCTTTTGCAAATACACCATTTTCAGCAGCTCCAGTAACATTTTGATACACTATGCTGAAATATTCTTTCCAAAAGGAGTATGAATTCAAACCAAAGTCACTTTTAGACGCTGGTGAAGCATCCAATCTAGTAACATTTGTGTCGCTGTAAACCGTGGACAAGCACAGGACAAAATAAACAATTGAGCGTTTCATGACTAGTTAGGTTTCATTAAAATCGAATTAAAAGGAACACATTCATCGAAGCTTTTGGCGCTTCTGCATCACTTTCCTCGAAAATATTCCGGACAGTGGATTCAGCCTCATCGATGAATAATGGACGAAATAAACAAATAGAGGAACAAGTGTCGAGACAGGAAAGAACATCAAAATGAAGAAAGTTGACCGGTGTTTGATCAGAGAAGAAATAGAATCCCCCCCCCCTTTTTCCTTTGAAAGAAATTGCATCAAAGACATTCTTTTTCATTAAATTATAGTTTGGAACACATCGTGATGGGTAAGTTACAACTGTGTTGTGGCATTGAAAAAGCCATCGAAGGAGGAAAAAAGAGCATAAAAGTTTCTTTAAGGTAATTGGCATCTGCGGAAGCAAGTCTCCAACTATTTCTTCAAGGTTTTGTAGATTAACTGAATTGGAGCAATTTTGTAGCTTTTTTCATACTACATTTTTATTCTTTGTATTGCCGTTTGCCATATGTTGTGTAACTTAGACAGTTAAAGAGTGAGGTCGCTGTGCAAAGATACCTCGGTCAGGAATTTCAACAAATGCCAAGAGATTTTTGAAGTCCTGAAATAGTTAATGGCGGCATTTCATCAAGAAGAGTGAAAATAACTTAGTTATGATAAATAAAATTCACTTACCGTATTTACTCAAATTTAAGCCACACCTCAATTCTCATCACATTTTTGAGAAAAAATAAAATTGTGTAAAAGATTCATCAATGTCTGTCACTTAAGGTATCCGACTAGGTTCGGAACCATAATTTTAAAAAAGCGCATAAATGCATAGCTTTCAGAATATTCAGTGTCACTTAGATTAAAATTGTTTTAAGAATATTTTGGCAAACAAAAATTTATTTAAATACAATATTTTGGCAAAAAATTAACTTAGAATAACCTTTTTTTTAAATGTTCTCCTTTTATAAAAAATGCTTCTAAAATAATAATATTTCGCTTATATAAAATAAAGACTTCCTCAGAGAGTCCGAACTATGATTTTTGAAAAATTCACATTATTTTCAGAGTTACCACCAATTGAAATAATTATCGGCGTCTTCTTAAAATTTCTCCTCTTTGTTGTCGTAAAACATGGATAAACCCACTTCTAGATTATATATTTGAAAAATTCTAGCTGAGCCTCTGTACAGAGGTCTGTTCAGGCAAAATATTATTATAATAGAAGCATTATTCACAAAAGGAGAATATTTTGAAAATTGGTCATTCTATGCTCATTTTTTGTCAAAATATTGTACTAAAATAATTTTTTTACTGTAATAATATTCTTACAACAGTTTTATATATATTTTCTAATCTAAGTGACGCTAAATATGATAAATATTATCCATTTATATGCTTTTGCGAAATCACGGTTCCGAACGTAGTCGGATACCTTAAGAAATTTTAAAAACTTTTAATGAGAAATAATATATGAAGTTAATAATTTATTTACCAGAATCAAAAACTTTAAAATACATAGAAAAACCTATTCCTACTCTAACTGTCACTATTATGTTTCGAAAAAGATTAGTTACTACCATTGTCACAGCTAACTTCGGAATTGGTGCCGTGTCACCGATTTCCCACACGGTACCTTCTTCCGTGCCATCTAATGAGTTTGTTATGCAACATTTTTTAAAAAGAACGTATTAAAGAAGAATACCAAAGAATTATTAAAGATTATTGAATTCTAACAAGCAAAAATCCACGTAACATATAAAATGGCCTTCCTACTTGCTTCATAGCGAATTTTTCTTGATGCTGTTGCCGATCTCTTGGATTGTGAGGGGATTCAAATAAAGCGTATACAAAAAAAAATTTTCCTAAATGCGGGCAGACAACGATGTTTAGGATAGGCTGAAGACTGGAAAAAAGCTGCGGAATGGGATAGGTCATTGAGGAAAATGGCCAAAAGGGATGGTTACATACTTCTTTTTGGAACGGGTGGAAACTCAATTTCCCCCACCCAACAAATTTTTTGCCTTCGATTCTAAGGCGCACCCGATTTTCTGTAGCATTAATACTGGAAAAAGTAGTGCGGCTTAGATTCGAGTAAATACGGTATTTGATGAAATATTAAAAGCTTATTATATATTATTATAATAGTTACTATAAATTAAAATAAACATTCGTGATCCCCGCCATCAGTAGATTGTTTTTAGAAGAAATTGGCATGCTGAGAGAGAGAGAAATGGGCGATTCCTTCTTATACATTTTACTCGTTTGAATTAATAACTGGTAATTATGTCCTAAAATAAAGAAATATTTTGCATTGGACTTAAAATAATATTATGCATGTACTATTATGCTGCGTTTTTCTTCGCAAGAATTATTAAAGTTTTTTAGATGTGTATCTATGTGGACAATTTATCTTTTTTAATTCTTTTTTTGTTTTAGAGAGAGAGGGACTGCATTTTTCATTTTTGTCCGGGGCGGCAAAACTGCTAGAGCTGACCCTGACGCCCGATGTTTCTGTTGAGATGCAAGTTCGAGTCCTGGTGCCACTGAAGATCTATCTAAGGAAGGAAGTGACACATTTTGAATATGTCGAGGCCCCAAAATTCTCCGATTATATGGTAGTTTAAAGATGTGATTCTGAAACTTTTCTGGTTGACGGCCTTTATTTTTTTGCACAAAAATTTTGTGCGACCCTATAAGCAATACGCAAAGCCTACACAAACGTGGGTGCTTCTATGTGTATTTTATTCAAAGTATATAATCTAGTATGTAATAATAAACATACACAATAAGTTTTTATTTTGAATGTAGCGATATAGAAATTTTATTTTAAAAAAATTACAAATTTTTTAAAAAAACTTTTTTTATTACGTCGAGGAAGACGCCGTACAGGCCATTTCCCTGCGACCAGCCCAATATAAACTAGCCTTTACAGTAAAGTTGTCAGAAGAAAAATTAAAATCTGTGTTGGCCAGGGAAGCACAAACTGTCGGGTGAACAAAATTCATAGCCTCTCCCCCAACACAAAGAGGGCAGTCAGGAGTGTCTTCTACACCAATTCGGTGTAAGCATTCCTGAAAAAAGTCATGACCGGTCAAAAGTCTAAAAATAGCAGAGAAGATTTGTCTAGGACGATTCATTGGGACTGGAACATGGAGCAGGATCTCCCAGATCTTTTCCCCCTGGCATCATCCTCCTGAATTCGGCGAATGCATTTTCCCACGGATCTGGAGACATTTGAAAAGGACTGGCTGCATGACAAGCCACTAGAAGGCCAGGGGAGATTGCAGCCATGCTATGCCAGAGAGTCCGCCTTTCATTGCCTGGGAATGGGCTGGCAATCATGGCAATGACTAGGGATCCGATGAAAGACAATAGTCCAATCAACACTGTTGAGTTCATGAATTTTTGAAGTAAAACTTCTTTACGCACGCTTGACTTGGGGAGAAAGCTGGTGAATGCGTGACGAGAGCGTTACGAAAAATGTGTTTGGGCGAGGCGAATGGAAGTTGAGAGGGAGATAAAGGGTGTTTTTTTTACAGGTATAGAACTTTCAATTGCAATAAAACAACGATGTATTATTCGATTGACATGAATTTTTTTTTATTCGAAACATAATCTTGTGGCATTACATTTAAATATGATTTCTGGCATACGACTGCCACGGCTGGCTCGGATGTAGTCCAATCTGGACGTCCAATTTTCGATGACTTTTTCCAACATTTGTGGCCGTATATCGGCAATAACACGGCGAATGTTGTCTTCCAAATGGTCAAGCGTTTGTGGCTTATCCGCATAGACCAATGACTTTACATAGCACCACAGAAAATAGTCTAGCGGTGTTAAATCACAAGATCTTGGAGGCCAATTCACAGGTCCAAAACGTGAAATTAGGCGTTCACCAAACGTGTCTTTCAATAAATCGATTGTGGCACGAGCTGCGTGACATGTTGCGCCGTCTTGTTGGAACCACAGATCCTGGACATCATGATTGTTCAATTCAGGAATGAAAAAGTTAGTAATCATAGCTCTATACCGATCACCATTGACTGTAACGTTGTGGCCTTCATCGTTTTTGAAGAAATACGGACCAATGATTCCACCAGCCCATAAAGCGCACCACACAGTCAGTTTTTCTGGATGTAACGGTGTTTCGACATACACTTGTGGATTAGCTTCACTCCAAATGTGGCAGTTTTGTTTGTTCACGTAGCCATTCAACCAGAAGTGCGCTTCATCGCTAAACAAAATTCGCTTATGAAAATCGGGAACAACGGCAATCTCGTTTTGGGCTCATTCGACGAATCTACGCCTTGCTTGATGATCGTTTTGATGAATTGCCAAGCCAAACTGAGAATAAATCACTTGACAGCTGTTAAATCGGTCGCCATCTTGGAAAGTAATGCCAACTTAAACTTCTATACCTGGAAAAAAACACTCTTTGTTAGTGAAGATAGAAATTTCAGTCAGTAGTTCACTTGCGAGTTTTCTAGCGTTACGCGAACGGTGATTTCTTGATTTTTGAACGGTGATATTTTGTTCAATACGTTAAATATTCTACGTTTAAAGTGAATAAAACTGTAAATTCATTTTAAAGCTCATATTTTGTGAATGAATAACTTCCAACATGGACATTTTATTACGATATATTCGTGAAATCGATATTGGTCAATCATCAATGGGTGACATATGCTCACTGTGTTTTGGACGATGAAACAAACATCATAATGGTAGTTGTTTACATTTTGCCCATTAACGCAATAATATAATCAGGGCTAATATTATAAAGTTTTTATATAAAAGACTTTTGATTTACGGTCAAGTAGGCTCGGAAGAATTAGGAGAAAACTATCATGCGTTGCCACTAGTTTTAGCAGGAGATTTCAATGTTAATTTCGCGTCCGAAGATGGACAACTCTTGGTAAACTTTCTACAAGATAAATTAGAACTACAAATGAATAAAGTGAATAATAACCGAAATGAGTCTACCTCAAGAGGAACAACAATCGATGCAGTTTTCTCTAGATATCTTTCTAATTTTCATTCGAAAACATGTGTATCTTATTTCACTTACCATAAGCCTATTGTCTCGGTCTTACAATCAATCGCAGTAATTACTGATGTATCCGATAATAAAAATGAATAAAAATAAAAAATCTATTAAAAAATATTAATTTATCGATGGGAGTCGGTTGTGAATCACGCGAATCGATAGCCCAAAGATTTCCCAAGAGGATTAGTTGGAAAAACGCGTATAGATCCGTCAACCATGCTTGATTATTTTTAATTATGATATTATATATGTATAAATATTGGAATAATAGTCGACACCGCAGGACGAAGTACTTCAACATTCTTTAGATTTGATCGATACTTTGATTTTGTGGTTAATAAACGAAAATATCGTTTTATATAAATAAATTGTAGAAAAAGGTAACATATATCGTAATACAGTTTGAGAAATTGTTGAAAATTCTTTTGAAAAAATCCTAGCCAAACATCTTCTAAGATATTAAAAGAACTATCAATAATCCTAAAGTTTTTGGCGACCCAAGTTTGAGAAACATTGGTTTCGAGAGAAGCAAATCAGCTCAAGTGTCGTCCTTTTCAATTGACCTTGACTCAAAATTACGAGGTCCGTTGCCAATAACCCTCGAGTTGTTTTAAAATGCGATGTTAATAAAAAAAAACAAAACAAAAAACGTTCTTTCTTTCACATTTATTTCTTGCCTTGTGTATCAGCGCGTTATGCATTATTGTTAATTACATTTATTTCTGCATGGAATATCTATTTGCTGAAGTGTACTGTAAAGTTTCCAAAGATAAATTTGATTTAAGTTTTGGAATTTCCAAAAATAATTTTGCCTCTTTTTGATGCAATTACAAACTTTCTTTTAAAAGGCTTTTATGTTTTGTTTTTTATGGAGGTTTATATTTTTTCAAGGTTTTACAGGAATAATTTATTTTAGGAAATTGTTATATTTGACACACAAAATGTAATATTTTTCTTCTCATGCAGATATTCAAAATGAAACGTGCGCGCAGTTTCTTTACATCATCAGATCACTGCCCTGAAAGTAAAGATTTCATGGTCTTAACTATACTAACTGGGAAGCTTCACAATGGTAAAACCTATTAATTATATCTTTTCTTAACAAAATACTCAGCAACATTACATTTTTTTGTACTTTTCATAGTTCGCATGTGAAAAAATTAAATACCAGGAGCCCTAAAGCATGTGGATTTTATAAAATTGACAACAATTTTAACAAATTTTAAACTTATTCATTTACTTCAAAATAAAATCACATCTGATATTTCAAGTATGTAAAATTAAAGAAATGAAAATTTGAAAGGAAAAAATATTTACTTATATCTCCTTTTTTTAATCTTGTCCACTTGGTTGCCAATCAGTGATCATAAGCATTGCAAGCTATTATTCCTCCGAAGTCTCCCCAGGAGCTCATGTTGAAATTAAAGGCAAGTCATCTCATAACAACCATTTGGTTCTTCCACAACCTGTTCTCCAGTAGTGTGAATAAAAACATTGTGTGCACTTTAAATCTGTCAAGGCTTAAAATCCTTCCATTAGTGTAGTGTGGAAGTATGAAGAGTGCAGTTCGAGCTCAAGTGTCGTCCTCGTCACTTGAACATTGCTCAGAATTACAAGGTTCGTCACCGTTGTCCTCGTGTTGCTTCATTACATGACTTTTAGCTTCCTGTAGACTCTGTTCAAGAGCAGATTTAGACAATAGCATACATAGAATTACGGGTTCAAGCTCCTCCCCCCCCCTTAAAAAAGGTTTTTGTTTAAACATACTGATGATGATGATGAAATTTTCTTATCTTGAGAGGAGCGACTCAGAAAACGTCTTTGTTTTTCTATTTTTCTATGTTGATGACTTTTGAATCTTACAGGGTACTTTTAAAGAAACATTGTCACATTTAAACAAAATTTTCACTTTGTCTAGAACAGGAATAGCCAACCCGCGGCCCGGAAACTGTGTGAGGGATTACCCCCTTTCTCTTGCCCACCTAGATGTGTGGGAGGAAGGGAATGAATGCCAAACATGTTCAAAATCAACTTATTTATTGATCAACTAAATTATCGACACTTATTCACTAAAATTCAGGAGGAGAATGTCTCAATATGAACAATACTAGTGGAACAACAGCAATGCACGAATTATACGAAAACTAGGAATATTGACCACTTTAATTTAGAATCAATTCAATTATCTCACTTAGCGTAACGTTACTCTAGGTTTTGTGACCAATCGTCACTTAAAATCTTGGTCTATTTAATATTTGAAATATTCAATAACTTGTAGTGATACCTGATTAATAGAAATCTCACCTGACTCCTGGGTGGGTTCCTTTCTCTCCTTCTCCCCCTCACCAGCTAGAAAACCTTGACTATATATAGTAGATTTAATTAAAATATCACGGTTTCTTCTTCAGAAGGGTGGTTGTGAACGATAGCCCAAAGATTTCCCAAGAAGATTAGTGGAAGGAATGTGACTTGATCCGTCACAGCTACATGCAGCCCACCTTGAATAATTTTGTAGCCCGCGAGATTCGTTACAACTTTTCAAAGTACGATTATTTTGTCTAATATTTTTTTTGTGGAGTGTTTTGTTACAATTATATCGCATAACTGTTTCTGTTTTTTTACGTTGCTTCTGTTTTTATATATTCTTATAAGTGAGCAGTATTACATTGCAACGATCCCCCCGCAACATCACGCTTGATTTCTGTACCTATATCGCGCTGCTTATTGCTATAGCTAAGCACATTCGATCATTGCGTTACTATTATTAAATAATCTATGTTTGTTTGCATGAAAAATAATGAAAACAAAAAAAATCATTCCGTTTTAAATTTTTATTTCAATAAATGTTTGTAATGATCCAAATCTAAAATAACGATACAACTTTTTATATGCAGCCCGCGGGACAAGAATGTCCCCCCCCCAAGTAACCTTCAAGGTCATTTGAGTTGGCCACTCCTGATCTAGAACGTCGAATAGCTTTGTAAAAATAATCGGCACTAATTCATCAGCTGTGTAATCTCTTGGTTATCACCTCTTGCGGAAAAAGTTTCACATACTCTTATGGTAAAAATTTTAAAGTGTTCTTGACAATCCTGGAGTAATCGCGTCTCTTTGTTGAAACTAGAAAATCAAATATTTCATTTCTAAATGTTAAAAGGGAGGACCATTTAAAATAAGTAGGACCTGGAATATAGACTGGTGTAAGAAATTAAGAAAATTTGCAGACTTGATCGATTATCTCTCGAACCACAGAACCGATTTTAATGAAATTTGATATATACATACATTGAGATCAATACAAAACAAAAAAACTATTCAACAATTGCAATACACACGCATCATCGTGCATAACACTTGTTGGTATAGAAAAGTATGAAACAGCAGTTGCTGAATAAACAAAAGAAAAGGGTTAATAGGGGGTATGGCCCTCTCTTGCAGCTATACAGACCACGCAGCGTGATGCCATACCTGAAATAAGGCAGTTTATCAGCTCTTGTGGCAATTGGTCTCTCTCGTTCGGCAACACTGTTTTCAATTCCTGGATGGTTCTCGGAGGGCGTTGCGAGTTCCGTTTGCCCTCTCCAGAGCGTCCCAGACATACTCTATAAGGGTTGAGGTCTAGAGACCTGGGTGGCCAATCCATACGGTGAATATCCTCACTCTCTAGAAATTCGTCGACCAGAAGAGCTCTATGTGGCCTCACGTTATCGTCCATTAAAATGAAATCGGGGTCACATGCACCCCTGAAGAGGCGAACATAAGGCTCCAAGACCTCATCCCAATACCTCACACCAGTCAGAGAGCCTCTTTCAAAGACATGGAGAGGTTTACGGTCATCCAACATGATACCTATCCAGACTATTCCTCCACCACCGTGGTCTTAAATTTCCATTTTCATTAAAAGCGACGGCAGCGCCACCGCTTGAAAAGAACTAATTTAATTCGAGAATAAAAATGGACGCTTAGGAGAAACATAATCTGAAACTACGCGATAGCTTCTAAAATTGATACAGATGTATAGAAATGTTATTTGTTTAGTGTTAGTGAGTGATTCTCAAAAACGAAAAATTCGAAAGGTAAAGGAGTATAATATTAATAGCAAATATGCAAAATTGGATAACTTTTTAATATCCGCAAGTTCATCAACTTGTGCAAGTGCTGGCAGTAGTAATGTCAGGGAACTTGATGAACAAATCCTGGAAGGGAAAATTAATCCACAAGAAAAAAACACAGTTTCGGGTACTTCAACTAATAAGAATATATATATATATATATACTCTATCTAAAGAAAAGAATGAAAACGAAGAAACAAAATTGATTAGAGAGAGAGAAATGATTTTGCGCATTATTTAGGTACGCCCATAGATGTAGATTTAAAGGAACAAATTTTAAAATTGGGCCCATACCAACCAGAAGGTAATTTCCAAAAAGATATCAAGGGAAGGAGCTTTTCATCATCTTATTATAATTTCATATCCAAGGCAGAACAAAATATCGAAAGGAAATGGATGTGCTATTCAACACGACTTCATTTTGCTTACTGTCAAGTATGTTGGCTTTTCGCTGATAGAACAAATATGTATTTTAAAGAAGCCTGGTGTAAAGGTGTGAATGACTGGCAAGGAATATAAAAAAAAATTAAAGAGCATGAAAATTCTATAATTCATATCCAAGCATGTCGCACATATGACATTTGGAAACAAAATAAAACGGCGGATTCATTATTGAAATGCAATTTTAAAGAAGTTAATAAGGTTAGCCAAATCTTACGAAGAATCATAGACGTTACAATGACTCTAGCGATGTGCAATCTTCCTTTTCGGGGACATCGAGAAACTCGAGATTCGACTCAAAGGGGAAATTTTTTGAATATAATAGACCTCTTGGCTAAATATGACCCTCTTCTCAAAGTTTATTTGTCAGAAAAAAGAATTAAAAAATATCTTAGCCCAAAAATTCAAAAGGATTTTAAGGTGTCGTCCACGTCACTTGACCATGGTTCAAAATTACGTGGTCCGTCTCCAAAACCCCTCGTGTAGCTGAACAGTGCGACGTTAATATTCAATCAATCAATCAATCAAAAGGAACTTATTGCTATTTAGGCTCTAGAACAAAAGAAAATATTATTAAAAATATAAGGAAATGTTCTTTTTTCTCTATTATTCTGGACATGACACAGGATATTTAAAAAAAAACCCAATTAAGTATTATATAAGGGGTGATCAAATGAAAAGGTACGAAACGACACGGTGGGTACAAATGTAGACTTTATTCAAAATATACACCATAGGCCTGAGCACAACGATCCCACTGATGAACAAGCCGCAGGATTCTTTGTTCCCAGAATTCCTCTGGCTGTGACGAGACCCAGTCTTTCACAGTGTCCTTGAGTACGTCGTCCGAGTTGAAGCACTCCCTTTTCAGGTGTTTCTTCAGTGGACCAAACACATGGAAATCGCAGGATGACATGTCCGGACTGTAGGGCGGATGGTCCAACGTCTGCCATTTGAACTTGTCCAGTTCCATTTGTGTGACTCTGGAGACGTGTGGACGCACGTTATCATGGAGCAGAGTCACACCCTCCATAAGCAGCCCCGGTCTTTTGTTCTTAATGGACCTGCGTAGGCGTCGGAATGTCTCACAGTACACATCGGAGTTAATGCTTTTTCTGTGCTCGAGGAATTCCACAAGTAGCGGACCTTGAACGTCGAAAAAGACAGTGAGCAACACCTTGCCTACTGACTTCACGACTTTGAAATTTTTAGGGGGAGGTGACGACACATGCTTCCACTGCATGTTGTCCCGCTTTGTCTCTGGCTCGTAGTGATGGCACCAGGACTCATCACCTGTGACTATCCGCTTCATGAAAGTGGGATCTTCCTGATGCCGAAACAGATGTTTCAGTGCTATTCCCATACGCAGTTTTTTTTGCTGGTCGGTGAGCTGCTTCGGAACCCAAGCGGCACACACCTTCCGAAATCGCAACCTGTCGTGAACAATTGTCCACACGGCTCCATAGTTGACATCCACCTTCGGCGCCAACATTCGCAATGTGACACGCCGATCACTTCTCACTAGGTCGTTCACCTTGTTGATGAGATCGCTCGTGATGACAGTGTTTGTCTGGCCTGGTCCCTGGTCATCACCCACACTCTCACGGCCTGAACAAAAACGGACACTCCTTTTTCTGACAGACTTGTCAGAGATACATTTCTCCCCGTAAACGGTCACCATCCGCCGATGAATAGCTGCCGGTTTCTCACCTTCCATTGTCAGAAATCGGATAATACTTCGCAGTTCCTCAATCGTCGAATTTTGCAATGCGAATGCCATCATGTCCTCATACGAACTGCCGCATCATTTGGACGTCGCTTTTTATAAGAGTCTTTGCTCTCTCTCCTGCGCATGCGGGCGCCCGCGCATGATCCGATCCCAGTCTGAGCCTTGAATGGCATCCCGAGATGTCTCGCTACATTCTCCTATAGTGGACTATGCAAATATTTACCTGTTTCATTTTTATGTCGTTTCGTACCTTTTCATTTGATCACCCCTTGTAATTAGGTATATAACAACTGATGTTAATGATAATAATGAGCCAGATAATATTAGAATTAACGAAACGTTCTTAGGCTTTATTGAGGCGGCAAATCAGACTTCAAAAAGTTTAGAAAGTCATGTGTTAAATTTTCTAAATACACTGGACATTAATTTTGCGAAGTGTCGAGGACAAGGATATGAAGGAGCGTATGGGGGATTACAGAAATTAATTAAGGACAAACAACCAAGAGCAAATTACGTTCACTGTTCAACGTAACGTTCACATTATTACGATGCATGTAATAACGTGCCTCATGTAAGAGAATTTTATGACTTTTGTCAAAAAATTTACACATGTTTTGGGCTCAGCATTAAAAGGTAGAGTGATCTGAAAATTGTGCAGAATAACGAGAACATTCAGCAGACTATTAAATCATTATGCACGACACGGTGGTCATCTCGATTTGACTCTGTAATATCAATTCGCTACAATTACATTTTGATTTTAAAAGTACTTTCAAATATTTTACTATCATTACTAAGCAAGAGGAGAAACAGGAAGCTTTAGCGATTAAAAAACATATGGAAAAGTTTCAATTTTTTTTTTTTTTTTTTTTTTGCTAATTTTCCAATGTCAAATTTTACAAAGCATAAATTTAACTTCAAAAGCATAACAATAACCAAAAATAGATTTTGAAAACGCTAAGACCATGTTAAATTCTAGCTTAACGTCTATCGAGAATCTTCGTAACAATTTTGCTAATATAAAGGAAGAAGCAATTGGTTTGGCTAAAAAATGGGTTATCACCCCGGAGTTTGAAAAAAAGAGACATAGAAAAGTTAGACAGTTTTTCGATGATTTCAATGCTGATGAAAATCTGCAAGACAGAGAACTATTGTTTGAGGTGGATGTTTTTAAGGCCAATGTTGATGTTATTACTACTCAATTAAAAAAATCGCTTTGAGAGTATGAATGGCATTTACACAAATCATCCAGTTTTCTTTCTCCCAAAAATAGTGTAGGCACTACATATGATCTCTTATATAATGAAGCCAGTAATCTTTAAAAAGTATTTAGACTTGACCTATCTAGTGAATTTCCAAATCAAATTATGTCTCTAAAAGCAATTTTTAGTGAAGATTTAATTAAGCTAAGGAAGATTTAAGATTAAGATTTAGGTAATTTTTTGATGATTCAAAATAAGTTTGCTGCGAAAAGTTTACCAGATGCATGTATTGCAGTTTTATTGTTTTTGACTCTTCCAATTACTTCTGCAATGGCGGAAAGGTCATTTTCTAAATTAAAATTAATAAAAAATTATTTACGTTGTACCATGTCAGAAGAGAGGCTCTCCTATTTGTCTTTGATAAGTATTGAACAACAAGAAGCAAGAAAAATTGAATTGGATGAATTAATAACCGACTTAACTAAGAAAAATGTGAGACGTCAATCGCTTTTTTGTGATTTACTTCTTGAGTGTAGTGCTGTATATTAGCTAGTAGTGTGTGTCGCGAACAACCCAACGAACTAGTTACTTTTGTAGTTCAACCTGAGTGGTACTGCGAGCGCATTCTTTTTTGTGTCATGCTTTCTTATTAGTAACAGTAGTTGTGTCTTTCACTTTTTGACAATTTATGCTAGAATTTTAACGAACTTAAGATCAAGCTCATCCCGGGATTCATAAACGAAGAATTTGGTAAGTGATACATTTTTTTCACAATAAGGATCTGAAGCCGAAAATATTATTTTACAGTGCTTGTGTTTTTCTTAGTGTATCGTTTTTATTTAAGTTACCTGGTTATCAGTCGACTGTTGTTAGATTTTCCATTTTTTAAATACTATAAATACTCTCTAATGTTAAACGTTATTTACTCAGACACAGGTTAATTTTATATTCAGTTATAAGTTAAATATTTTTACGTGATGTGTAAATGTACATTATGTTAAGGTTTTGCAATTCTTTGTATATATATATACATATATGTGGGAAATTTCCACATGAACATTCTATAGAGGGCGCTGTCAAGGCAGCCACCAGGAGTTAACGAAGGAGAGGGGATTCAGCGAGCGGACGCTAGACGCGGAGGTTGATGATCCGGGGCTGAAGGAAGAGTGACGAGAACGGTGGCCGAGTAGGGACCCACCAATCCGTTGTTCACGAGAGAGACGCGTAGGTCACTCTCAACACTCCTGTACCTCAGTATTATTGTGAAGATTAAGATTCAGCGAGCGGACTTGAGACGCGCAGGTCGATGATCCGGGGCTTAATCGAATTGTAGATACTGTATTATATGTGTTGAACGTCTTAGTGAGTAGAAATGTGTATTTTGTCCAGCATTAAACGTTAGATCAGAAACAAACGAGAGTGTGATTATTGAATACCCCTAGAACTGTACTATAATCCCACAAAATATGGGGGCACGGCCGCGATATGAACTGTGAGGACTGTTAATATTGCAACAAACGCGATATGGACTGTAAGGACTGGGGGAATACTGCAACTAACGCGATCTGGACTGTGAACATTTGTGTGTGCATTTCATTGGATACCTATTTGCCTGTGCATGTAGAAGGGAGTTCCACGAAAGAAAAAAAAGGGGTAAGATACCTTTTAATATCCTTCTATTTAATAAGTATAATTGTATATAATATGTCGTTCCACAAAAATACAAGAAAGGAGGACTTAATAAATGTTTTCAAGGAAATTGGAGAACAAGCTACGTCTAAAGAAACAATAATTCAATTGAAAACCAAATTGGAAAAATCCGCAGCTTTTAAAGACGATCCCGATTTTGTGATAAATCTGCTAAATTTGTCCGTCGAGGACAGGCAGGCGAAAGCCGAACGGCAGCTGCAAGAGACCAACTCACAACTAGAGTTAGAAAAAATTAAACTACAGCAAATTGAACGAGAAATTGAACTTCAGAAAACTTTGGCAGAAAAGCAAGCAACACAAAGTACAAATGGAGATACGAATAATTTAGAAAATTTAATTAAGAGTGTAAAAACGCTGACTATACAAATCCCAACGAAAACTGAAAATTTTGGTCTTTTTTTTCCAATCCCTAGAAAGGTCATTTAGAGTCAAAAATGTCCCCGAAAACTTAAAAGCAGAAATCCTTATTAATATTCTTGGTGAGAGAGCACACAATATTTTACTGTACATAAAAGATGACGAAATAAAAGAGTACGAGATTTAGTTAAATCATTAATTTTAAGAGAGTTCCAGCCCACTGCGCAGGAATGTTTACTTAATTTTAGAAAAGCCAAAAGGCAAGCAGATGAAACCCATGTGCAATTCGCCCCACGTTTAAGTGCGATGTTTAAATACTACTTAAAAATTAGAAACGTAGTTGATTTTAAATCCTTAGTTGACTTAATGATAAGTGATAAATTTTTAGATACTTTAGAGCCAGAAACTGCTTCACATATTAAAATTATGCAGGTGGATCAATGGATGACGCCAGATGAATTAGGAAAAGCGTGCGATATATTTTTCATTTCGAAAAACAGATCGCTACATGACTCTCGGAACCCAAATACTGTTAAGAGTAAAAACGATGATGTTTATAGTAAGAACCGCGCGAACATGGGTTATACAAATCAATTCCAAAGACAGTTTCCGAAACATAACCAAAGTGTTAGAGCAGACAAAACGGTATCGTGTTATATTTGTGGAGGCCCGCATTTCGCAAGGAATTGCACGAAGAAAACGATGAACTCAGAAAAGAGAAATACGGATACAGGTCATGCCGTAAATCAAATTGAAACTTCTATTTCTAATCAAAATAACTTTCTATTTAATGAATTGCAGTACGTAGACGTTATTGTTGATGATACCCCACTAAGGGCAACCTTTGACTAAGGCGCGAATTCAGTAATTATCAATTCAAAGTACGTTTCGGAAGGAAAAAGAATTCACTCTAAAATCGTGTTGACGAGTTGTTTTGGAGAAAAGAGAAGTGCGAATGTTTCAGAATTTACGATCTCATTGAAGGGTGGGGAAAAGAAAAAAATACTAGCGGCAGTGTGCAGGATCGAGGCAGCAATATTGTTACCCTCGAAAGTTTTTGAGTTCTTAAAGAGTGAGTCAGAGGAAGCGGGGTCAACGAACGCGTCGTGCAAGCCGGTGTGTTTACAAAATGAAACAGGAGGAGAAAATGACGTAGAACTGACAGGGGGTGTAGCTAACTCGGGGAAGATCACTGATGGGTCTAATTTGTTTTTACTTAAGGTATCGGAGACGTTTGATGAATGTTTATATGATGTTTCACACATTTCGAATAGTGGAATAAGGGACAGAAGTCCAGACGTTAATAGAAAATTACAGTCCAAATAAAACAGAGACAACTGCTCTGAAAATGAAAATAATTCTATCGGATGAAAAACCCATTGCTCAGAGGTCACGTAGGCTATCTTTGCCTGAAAAAAGAGAGGTAGAAAAGCAAATAGATGAGTGGTTAGAGCAGGGAATAATTAGAGAGAGTTGTTCCGATTTTTCATCTCCGGTTGTGGTGTGTAAAAAGAAAGATGGAACAATGCGATTGTGTGTAGATTACAGAAAATTAAACAAGAAAATAGTTAAGGATAGATATCCACTTCCTATAATTGAAGAGGTTTTAGATAAGTTAGGGAATGGGAAAATATTCACAACGCTTGACTTAAAGAATGTATTTTTTCATGTAGATGTTGGTGAAGCCAGTAGAAAATATACCGCATTTGTAACAAAAAACTGGCCAATATGAATTTTTAAAAGTGCCATTTAGGTTGTCTATTAACAGTAACTATTTCCAAAGATACATTAATTACGTGTTTAGAGAGTTGCTAAGAGACGGTACATTAATTATTTATTTAGATGATATAATAATTCCGGCTACTGATGAAAAAGAGGCTTATAAAAAATTAGCTCGTGTGTTAGAAACCGCATCCAGATACGGCATTGAACTAAATCTAAAAAAATGTCAGTTTTTGAGGGGAAGATTAATGTTTTAGGGCATGTGATCCAGAACGGTATAATTCAACCTTCGGTGGAAAAGACAGTGTCAGTTTGTAACTTTCCAGAGCCTAAAAACGCGAAAGATGTGCAGTTTCCTTGGGCTAACAGGGTATTTTAGAAAGTATATCCCTTCATACGCCGTGATAGCTAGGCCCCTTAGTGACTTGTTAAGAGGAACAAATCCTTTTGAATTTGGGCATGCACAAAAAATAGCTTTTCAAAATCTAAAGAACGCTTTATCCAGTGCACCCGTATTACATCTTTTTAAGGAAGGTGTTAAGTTAGAATTACATACGGATGCATGCAAACTAGGGCTAGGTGCTGCACTTTTACAACAAGGTGAAGATGGACGTTTCTATCTTATCCATTACATGAGCAAAAAGACTTCCATTCAAGAAGAGAAACTTTGTAGTTATGAACTAGAAGTACTGGCGGTTATAAAGGCTCTGAAAAAATTTCGAAATTACTTACTGGGAAGGAAATTCCGAATTCAAACGGATTGTGCAGCATTTGCGAAAACCCTCGACAAGAAGGAATTAACACCAAAGATGGCTAGGTGGTCGATTTTTCTAACAGATTTTGATTATGAGGTAGTCCATCGTCCTGCAAAACAAATGTAACATGTAGATGCGTTGAGCAGACATCCTGTTATGCATGTGACTAGTGATGAACTATTGTACAAGATCGTGAACGCTCAAGAATCTGATGAATATATTAGAACTATTAAGAAGCTGTTGCAAGAAGGTAAAACTTCTGAATTCATTGTAAGTAATAAAATCTTGTACAAGATAAGTGAGGATCAGGAGTTGCTAGTCGTCCCAGAGATGATGCAAGTATATGTGATTAAGAAAGCTCACTCATTTGGACATTTTGCAGCGACAAAAACTGAAGAGCTGGTGAAAAGAGATTATTATTTTCCGAACATAAGAAGGGGTATCGAAAACGTTATTAAGAACTGCGTTGAGTGCATATTAGTCAATAAGAAGAGGGGAAAGGGAGAAGGCTTTTTAAACCCTATTCCTAAAGAAGATCTACCGTTGTCGACATATCACGTGGACTTTATTGGACCATTACCAACGACCAATAAAAATTATAATCACATATTCACTGTTATTGATGCATTTACAAAGTTTACGTGGTTGTATCCAACCAAAAGCAGAACATCTCAAGAAGCCATTGAAAGACTGAAGTTGCAACAGAAAACTTTTGGGAATCCTTCGCGAGTGATTAATGACAAAGGAGGAGCGTTCAGATCTAAATAATTCGAAGACTACTATGCTGATGAGCAAATTAGCAATGTGCAAATAACAACGGGAGTACCGAGAGGGAATTGTCAGGTTGAGAGAATCCATGGAGTATATATATACTAATTCCAGTATTGACCAAGATGTCCATCGAAGACCCGACTAAGTGGTTTAAGCATGTAGATTCAATACAACGTGTACTGAACAGTGTGCCTTCACGCAGTACAAAGTATTCACCATTTGAATTGCTCATAGTTGTTAAAATGAAGAATCCTGAAGATGTCATGATAAGAAATCTGCTTGAAAAAGAGTCAAGAGCAACTCTTCCAACATCGAGATAACCTGAGGAGAGAGGCAAAGCAGAACATTTTGAAGATTCAAGAAGAGAACAGGAGAACTTACAACCGAAAACGGAAAGAAACGCATCTATATAAGAAATGTGACTTGGTGGCAGTCATGAGTACTCAGTTTGGAAACAAATTGAAACTGCGAATAAAATATTTTGGACCATACCTGGTGACCAAAGTGAAACTCCATGACCGATATGATGTGGCTAAAATTGGAGACCATGAGGAGCCCAATGTTACGTCAGCATCAGCAGACCAGATGAAGCCATGGACTTAGCATTGATGAGAGAGGAGGAATGAACTTGTTTCAAATGTTTGTGTAACTGTAAAATTAACCTTTGTTTTTTTTTTAGTTTGTTTATTTCAGATCCTTAGTGCTTGATCAGTGAGGACACTGCTTGTGTGGATGGCCGAGAGTTGTGGGAAATTTCCACATGAACATTCTATAGAGGGCGCTGTCAAGGCAGCCACCAGGAGTTAACGGAGAGGGGATTCAGCGAGAGGACGCTAGACGCGGAGGTCGATGATCCGGGGCTGAAGGGAGAGTGACGAGAACGGTGGCCGAGTAGGGACCCACCAATCCGTTGTTCACGAGAGAGACGCGTAGGTCACTCTCAACACTCCTGTACCTCAGTATTATTGTGAAGATTAAGATTCAGCGAGCGGACTCTAGACGCGCAGGTCGATATGATCCGGGGCTTAATCGAATTGTAGATATTGTATTATATGTGTTGAACGTCTGTCTTAGTGAGTAGAACTGTGTATTTTGTCCAGCATTAAACGTTAGATCAGAAACAAACGAGAGTGTGATTATTGAATACCCCTAGAACTGTACTATAATCCCACATATATATCCGGCTTGGGGCCCCAAGATCTGACCTTGCGGGGGGGGTCCCAATTATTTTCCGTTACGCCACTGGCGCAAACAGTAAGTCTTCTGGCAAACAACCCTCTCTCATGAAGTCTTTTTGAAACAGTCACCCTTGATACACGGGTTCCGGAGGCTGCATACAAGTAACCAGAGAGCTGAGAAGCTGTAACCCCTTTATTACGCCTCGTTATAATCGACAAATGGCGATCTTCTCTGGCCGTTGTGGCTCTTGTCTGACGTTGGCCAGGCTTTCTCTCAATGGATCCAGTATCCTGGTACTGTTTCCGTAAGTTACGCACGACGCTGGGCGTTAAATTGTACTCTCTACAAATCTGAACTTGACATAACCTGCTTCTAGCCTCCCCACAATTAACCACCTCATTCCATCATCTAAACGCTAGTGGTTACTCATTTTTACTGTTACAATTTGAATTGAACCTATTGCTTCAAAATAACACCAAGAAATTCGCCGATTTGTGCTGGCGAACGAAATACATTTGAGAAGAGAAGCTTGACATCTTTGGGAAACGTTCCTCCATCCCATATCGAAAGGTATTTGGGCCTTGAAGTGGAGAGGGCTGGATTGAGAGGGGGCTTCCTGATAAATGGACTAAAAGAATCAGTGAGTTAACACTCTATTCGCTGCCTTGAAGTTATGCAACAGACAAAATACATCTAAACTTACACGCGCTTATAAAGCCTGTTTTTCTGCTGGCTCCGCCTACACACACGTGTACTCTTTCTTATTTGTTGTACAAGATTTGCATTTTTATTTAGAAGCAGTTGTTTTCCTTCAGTTCAGTTCTTTTCATGCAATTTGATAAAATATTCAAATTTTGTTAATTTATTTCATCAGTGTATTTGATAGTATTCATTCTCGAATACTTGTGAGTGATGGCCCATCCTGCTTACCTCATGGATTTCAACTTACGCCCATTCTGCTTTTTATTTATACGTTAATTATTAACTGCGGAATAATTAAAACATTTATCACAATTTTTCGATGTAATTTATTTTCTTTATAAAAATTGTTACTACAAAAGTACTTTTTTAGTTTTGTTTTTCTACAAAATTGTACCCTTTTACACAAAGCAAAATACTTCATTAAATAAGTTTTAAGCTTTATTTTCTTTTCCTTTTTTTCAGGCGTTGAGAAGTGTTAAGCTTTGGGGACAGTAAGTAAAACTTAACCCCTCCCCCCACAATCATTAATGCAATAAAAGTATGCAAAAATAGCCTTAAATATAAACTCGAACAGTGTAAATGACAAACTCTCAAATATTAGCACACAGTTTTATATAAAAGAAAAAATTAACAACAAATTTCTGTAACTTCTAGTTCCTAATAAAACGTTAAAATATATTCCTAATTCCGTTTATTGATTCTCATCGCATGAGCCTTTCCTGTCGTGTGTAAAAAATAAAATAAAAATAATTAATTAATTAGATTTATCGTTAGGCAGCACAACTTAAAATCCTATAAAAAGGCACTTTTCAAACTCCACCACTATGGTATTGTTGCTACTAATGCCAGATCAAGGCCCACGAAATTTATCATGGCCAAGAGACACCTGTCGTTAGCCGTACCTTTGAGCATCATACAGGTGACAGTTCGATTTGGCTCAGTCTCACCCGAATTTAGAGGGAGAACACTCTGGGGGTGGTCACCTCTCCTCTCTCACCTCTCTTCCCCTTCCACCAACCTCACGAGAGGACTTTCAGCTCGACGGGTATTTAGAGTAACCCCATGCCGTGAAGGCACTATACATTTATAAGCATCCATGTCTTCTCCGGGATTCGAACCCAGGCCCTACGGCACAGCAGTCAGCGTCGCTAACCCCTATACCGGATGTGTAACTTACCACTATGTAATTTAGATGTACTATATTATTATTATGCAATTGGATATACTCAGTATCGTATTACCTACATAAGTCTAATGGAAGAGATTTAATCAAAAAAAAATGTAGTTATGTATATAAGGGACAAAGAATGAATAATACGCTTCTGAATCTAATAATCCGATTTGTAGAATACGACTCGCTAAACAGTTACTGTAACGATGGCTATATCTTTGAGATAAATCAATCAAATAAAATAAAATTGCAAAAAGTAATTGAAAGAATGGAATTCAAGTCTTTTCCAATTTCAAAATAAACTTTAAAAAACAAATTTTAAAAATTCGAAGATAAATTTCTGACAAACATTCTCTTAGAGATAATTTCTTTAAGCCAGTGCTTCTCAAACTTTCAATACTGGCACTCCCCTTTTCGATCACAATTTTTATCGCGCCCCCCTTATACATTAATAATGTACTAAGTGCAATAATGATGCACTTTGAAGTTAAAGCTACAATAGGCGATCTTAATTATAAACCGTATAATCTTAATTATAAACCATATAAATTAGTAACTTAAGTATTAAATTTTGTATACTACTTTTAAGCAAAAATAAATAAATAAAATAATAGGATAATTATTATGTTATTTTTCCTTTCTCTAATTTTTAAATTAGAATATATTGCAAAATGTGACGGCTGCTTAGAAGACAAAATATAGATATCAGCTAAATATAGAAAAAGAACTCAGAGGGTCAATTTCTAATCATAAGCATTCCTTATAAAAACTTTGCTTTGCAAGACAAGCCCATGGAAAACGTTAATACTTATTAAACTTGTTCTTAATTTAGTATTAATTAATTAGTTATAAAATACTCTATGCAGCACTGATACGTTAAAAGTACACCGGCTGAAGTGCCCGCTCTTTGCCCGAGTTCATTTATAAGAAAATAAAACATTGATATAATAGCTGAATTGTAAGGAGAGCAAAGCCAAGGGCTCGACAATGCTTACAAAAATGTAAAATTATCTTTTTAAAATGTTTGCTCAAATTATAATTAGTTTTAAGCGAATTGTAATTATAAGCCTCACAGAATTAGCATTTATAATTGATGTTAAATAATGAACAATAATATAAATTTCCGATGAAGAATAATTGTATTATTTTTAATATTTAAAGCGAAAAGACTTCAACATGTTTTAACCTGGAAGCAGGCGCGCACTCGATACGGTCGAGCGGGGTTATTGAGTCACCCCAATTTTTTTAAAAAATTATTTTATTGTACACGATACAAATCGTGATTCCAATGAATAATTTAACTAAGAGAAAGTTTACTTACCTACTTTCAAGAACTTTTCAATTTTTCTTTGGTAACAAATAAACAGTTTTGCCAGAATTAACAATTTCGTAATCTGTGTGTCCCGCGCGACCACTTCCGGGTAAAAATTGTATTCATTATGATAATATGTATGTTACTGCAAAAAAATTGTGTAAAAAGTTTTTTGTATGGAAAAAAGTGCAACAGAGAAATGCATTACTTACGACTTTCCTAAATGAGAAACAAACACGTAAGAGAGGGTTCATAATAAACTGTACCAATAACTTAGAAGGTCATACAAATTACAGCTATAATGTGCAGTATTTCAAAAATAATGACAGTGATGAATTTTTTATGTTCCTAAATTTCTTCGATTCTGGGTCTGGGATCTGTTTTTTCTCTGAAAGAGTTGTATGTTAGGCTTAAAAAGAAAGCGCAGTAAAAAAATCTCTCATCATGGGATTACAGCAAATCAAATAAAAGTTTTTTTATTTGGTTATAGGATCAAAGATAGCTAATTAGGTATTGAAGAAGTTTTTATTTTTGATGACTTAATATCGCGTGCCTATAAATTATATCAGAGTAAAAGTGTATTTTTATTATGTCTGAAAGTATTTTGTTTTAATTCATTCCAGTAAATTAATTATTTTTAAATCTTTTATTTCCGATATGCTCGCCCCCTCCCCTTATGGGCGCGCCCCACAGTTTGAGAAACACTGCTTTAAGCAATTTGAATAAGCAAACACTACTAATAACTTTCTCTTCGAATTCTGTTTATGTTATTTGAAATCGAAAAGTAGACCCCTATGGTGTGATGTGTTTTCTTGTTTCTCACTGAAATTTTATGAATGTTACCTACTTTCATGTTTCGTTATTCTTCCATACCTAATCCTCACGGCTTCCAAACATGGAAAAAATAATAAAAGCTTATATTATCATTAAAAAAGAATTTATTACTAGAAAGACTTAGAATTATTTCCCTTTGATCAACAAGAGTGATGTCAGAACTTTGACAGTTCTTTCCGCATGCTGAGTTCCATTCCACTGCTTTCATGTGAATTATCCTCAAACCAACCTTGAGATGCTGTCAACTGCTCAAAATGAATGGAAAGCAAACGATATATTTTTTTTCAAACAAGAGAGTCTGTGGCAGGAATGAAACTTTAGAAGTTAATGAAAACATGCATTTGAAGCAATAACAATGAGTGTCGAATCTTATTTTGATCAATGTGGAGGAAAGTCTAATATTGCATTCACGTGTTTTTGTTTAATCAGCTTGAGAATCATTAAGACGTCGTTAAATTTTGCAAATGAATAAAAACGTTCTGAAAAACGTAAAAAAAATTTCACATTAATCGAGAAAAATAAAGGCCTTTTTTCTATCGTAATTACATTGCAATACTACTTTTAAAAGGCAAAACTTTGAAATATTGAATAACTGCTATACGTCATTTCTTCAAATAACAGATGCGGAAACAATGATTATAAAACAGCAAAAGATTTTATTCAAATATATTATACTACGCTACTAAACAATTTTTAAAGAATATAATGATAAATTGGCATTTTCAACAAAATAATAACTAGAACAAATGTAATAATTTTTAATATGTATTAATGTTATAAAAGATTTAAGAACTTTTGTACATAGATGGAACACATGATTTTCAGGAAAATTCTTTAATGAAAGATCATAATTTTCCTATTTACAAGCATAAAATTAACAAAGTATCTTCATCAACAGATAAAAAAAATTTTTAAGAAATATTTTTTAAGAGAACGAATTATATATGTGTATATATATATATATACAGGGTGATTCAAAACAACGTGGACAAACTTACATGGTAGATCAGTCATACAACAAGGATAAAAAATCGCATATGAACAGTGGGTCACAACTGTGATCCGGATCCGCTACAGGGCGTCCAAAAAAATACATAACACAAAGAGAAGAAACGAAACCGTTACAGATAATTTTATTGTTAAGGTGCCTGACTAGTTGCGAAGACATTTTTTTGAAATTTTGCTGAAAATTTATTTTTAAACTCATTTTTTGTTTAATTATAACTGAAAACTAATAAAAACAGCAAAAAAAATTTTCTTTCAATGTATTTTTTTTAAATATGGCCAATTTTAGATTTAAATTAGACGTTATTTGTACGTTACGTTAAACATAGTAAAATAAATTCTAATGCATAATATTTCAAAAATCCCACATAATTTTACTCAAAAAACAGTTACTAATGAATTGACCTAATATCTTTGAAAAATTTTAATTTGTTACTGAACTAGAAGTCAAAAAGTGCACGCAATGCAAATTTTTCAAAAATTTCACATTTATCACACAGAAAAAAAAAAATCATAAAAAGGTAAATATGCTGTTTTTCTTAATCCCTACGTCACAGCATACATACTATAATAATGCACAATTACACAAAATTACAGACAATTACCTACAGAACTTTTTTGAGATATCATGCTTAACGTGTTGTAAAATATCAAAAAATCTGTTTCAGAGAAAAATGCATTTAAAGATTTAAAATTCAAAATTTAAAAAACTATACTGCTGAAAAAACCTAAAACCTCTATATATCAAAAGAACAAACATTTTCAAAGCAATTATGAATATTATATACTTTCTTCAAACTTTTATCTTTTAATATTTTTAACAATTTTATAGTGTCAAAAAGCTTTTTCTTAAAGTCTAAGTACACAGTTTACGAAATACAGATTAGACGTATAAAAAGCACTTTAAAAAAACCTTATTGCATTAAAAATAGAAATATTTTACATAGAAAAACAAATATATATTATTCCATATTATTTTAGAAGTTAAGAAATATATCATACAAAATATATTTGTGTTGTTTTACCAGTAAACATTCACGAAAAAACTCTTGAAAAATATTGTTTATCACAAAAGTTATCATAAATTAGAATAAAAATCCTGCAAAGAAGTACTTTAAAACCCTCCATATGAGTATACTAAGCCTTCTGTTTTTTCATCCTTAGTACTTTTTGTTTTTCTAGCTGCTTTTCTTTTTTTTCGAGACAATTTCGCAATCGGTAAAGAATGTCTTAAAGATGTTGAAATCCGTTGTTTATCAAATTTAAGTAACTCTTGAGCAACACTTTCAGGAAGGGAACCATTTACATTTCGAATTACTGATAATATACCAGCATAACCAGAATTATAAAGTATTAGAGCTAATAATGCACTCAAACGAAATGTTTCCAGTCCAATAAATATATTTTTGGGAACAATATTCCACAAAATGTTGTTATAACTTTCATTGCAGTTCTGTGTCTTACCATGAAGACATTTTTTCAACAAAGTTTCACACATTACACAGTTTTAGATATGTAGGCTTTATTTGGTTTATAATTTTATTAGGAAGTCCTTGCTCAATTTCTTTGAGGGGACTCCCAGCTGCTTTTGCCCTTTGGTAACGACACCAACTCTCAGATCCTTCAGGACACTGTCCATGCAATGAATTGTTTTTTCCAGATACACAGTGAAAAAATGCAGCTATTACACTACTCATCATCTTTTGTAGATTACCTACATTGTTTCGAATAGCTATTCCATAATAGTTCTGAATTCTGTCGATTAATTTATCAGTTAATTTATTTTTCCCTCCCAAACCTTTTGTCATTTGTTTAATTGACGCAACCGCCCCCCTACACGTTTCTGTACATGATCTATACACTCGAGTTTGGTTACTGTATTCATTCCATAAAAGTTTTTAACAGATTCATATCCTTTTGAGTCCCCATCTCCGTAGTATTCATTGTACTGTACATTCCTCACATTTGATCTCTCAAATATACGGTAGGCTCAACAACCTCCATGTTCCCCCGCGGAACCTTTGTAGTTCGAACATACATGTTTCGATGATTGGCTATTGCCTTTCACGCATATGTGGCAATATTGTGTCATAACTTCAATGTCTAAAATTTTACCGGTGTCAACTGATATGGCACTTACACACCCATTCAAAGATGAGTAGCCTCTGCGTTGCCAAGTACCATCAATGGATATTCCACATTTAGTGAAACTATTTGAGCCTTTGATTTCACTCAATGCAGCGTTGATGTTTTCTTGAGCAACGCGTTCAGTTGCTTTCAACAGTTTTCTTTCTTGATTGCGGAAAGCAAGTTTTGACAGGAAAGGTAAACCGAGGAAAGCACATAATTTTTTGCCAGCTGAAAATCCTTTCCCGATTATCCTTAGCCCCAAAACAATTGAAGAGTTTATAAGACAAGAACCTTTCATTTTCTCTGTCGTAGGAAACCTTTAAAGAAGGAGCAGTTTTTGCACTTTAGGTTCATATGTGAGCATAATCCACTGACAGAGTCTTCTATAAGTTCCAAGCCCTGAGAATAACAATCAGGACAACAAACTATGGCAAAAAATGAAATCAAAGTTGTCCAGCTGACAATTCTATTGTCTTTAGAAGTTTCAAACAATCTTTCTGAGAAAATTTCCAAACTTGTATGGCTTGATTCCAACTTTTTGGCACTAGCGGATTCAGTAGAATTGAGCTCAGATGTTTCATCATTCTCATTAATTGTGGCACGAATGGTATAACGATTTCCAGTAAATCGGCGCTTCTCAGACCTCCCAGATCTTGATTTAGCCATAATTAATCAATATTTTGTCTTAAGAAAGACAGTTTTTTTCATAAAATATATCAAAATAATAAATTAAACGAGGAGCGAAGAATCGAGTAGCTACAACATAAGCAAATCGAAAAATGACAACAAACCTGTAAAGTTGTTGCCAAATTTTACTAAAACTATTAAATAATTTTTAAAAGAATATCACCATATTCAGTTTTAATGTTACCAAAATTAATATTTTATAAATAAATTCAATAAAATTCCAAAAAAGAGTAAAAATCTTTCAAATTCAAAGTACTTCCGGTTTCGATTTCTAACTTCCGGTTCGTTTTTGTTGTTCTCACTTGACATAAAAACTGCTATAACTTCGTAAATAATTGGAGTACAAGCAAAAGTAAGGTATTTTTAGAAAGAAGAAAATTCAAATATTAAAAATATCAAATAAAAATTTTTTTGTAATGTTCATCAAAATTGACGATTTTACACTAGTCAGGCACCTTATGACTCTCTCACATTCGACTAATGTCGAGCTTACAGCAAATGCTCAAAGTTTTTCCAGAAGCATCGAGACACGCCTGGCATCTACGTTGCATGGAACAGCGCACCTTCTCAAAAATACCAGGTGTATCTCGAACACATCCTGCTGCCTCAACGATCCTTCCTACCAAGTCTTCAGGCGTTGCAACAGGTGTTTCATAGACAAGGCCTTTTAAAAATCCCCATAAGAAAAATCCAAGGGAGACAGATCTGGTGATCATGCTGGCCATGCGATCGGTCCACCGCGACCAATCCAGCCGCCAGAAAAAGTAGCCTGCAGATGTGCTCTGACGTCTATGCTGAAATGTGCAGGAGCTCCATCGTATTGAAATCGAATGCGTTGACGAATAGGCATCGGAACATCATTCAGCATTTCGGGCAGAACCTCTTGCAAGAATGTTAGATACATGGAACCGTCAAGTCTTTCTGGGAGAATGTACGGACCGAGTAAACAGTCTCCTACAATGCCAGCCCACACGTTAACCCTCCAACTGAACAGCACGGATTTTTCCGCCCTACTAGAGAGGCTTCGAAAACGGACCACACGAAATTTTTCCTAAGGCCGGGGACTCACCAAAAATGAACCAAACTGATTTTTTCCTCCTCAAGTAATGTGTTCAAAAACGGTAAAGTCGTGTTTTTCCGAATTCTTTCCCCCCCTTTAAAGGTTTAGTATCTTGAAAGATAATTAGAGACGGTCGGGGAGACACAATGGGCATTGAGGGGAAGTTTTATGGCTCACGGGGAGACCGGTTCCTGTAGCAATCGTAAAAAACTGGGAAGAATTTCTTTAAACCCTAAAGTGTACAGAAATAATTACAAGTCAACGAGTTGAGAATTCTCATTTTTTTCTTTACCTTAAAATTCTCAAATGGAATTAAGCTTTTATAATGTATGTCTAAGTTTTAAAAAAATATCTGTGATATTTAAATTCAAATTATATATTAAAACATTGAGGATAATTTACTGTTTCATTTTTCTTATTTTAATCAATACTTTCAGGGATTTTTTTTAAAAATGATTATTTTGTTATGTGTCAAAAAAAAAAAAAAAGGTTCAAAATTTAAAATCTTTTAAAATTTCGGACACTTCTAAACATGAATAATTTTTAAGCTTCTGTATTACATTATTTGCAAAAATTTTTTATGCATTGTTAAAAAAAACCCTATTTAAACCTTTTAGTTTTTCATAATTTTAAAGCCAGGTATTCAGGGCATCTTACATAGAATCCCTTGTTTTGTATTGTTCAGATAACAAATCATATTTGAATTTTGAATGTCTGAACATTAATTTCATTCAAAGAGAACTTAAACTACAAGCTTATATTTTTGAGCTTGAATCTTCAAATAAAGAGTATTTAGAAGGATCTGGACAAATTTACAGTTAACATTTGCGCATATAAATAAATATAAAGATCCTTTTTTAATTCAAGTTAAAAAAATATATTTATGCATAATCCCTCATCATTCATGTTCCATTAGTGGTTGACTGAAGAAAAGGTTATTAAAATTTGGACATTTTTATAATTTTAACCATGCAAAACTAGGAATTTTGTATTAGCTCCACTGAAATTCTGCATTGGAATTTCGAAAAAGATATTTATACATGTCTCACATACTCAGTTGAAAAACATATATTCACCATAAATACTAATAATTCTTTGGATATTTAAAATTATCATTAGATTAATTTTAATATATATATATATATATATATATATATATATATATATATATATATATATATATATATATATATTCTACTTCTAATATTTTTTCTCAAGTATTCCTTAAATTTCATATAATTTAATTAAGTGAGGGGATATTAAAAAAAGTCGCACACTCTCTCTCTTCGCTACTCAACTACTTGAGGGCTTTTGGCGACGGACCTGTGGCCGGGGTACCAGGTGGTCAAGGTATCGAATCATGGTTGGCATGTCTCGAGTTCGAGCCCAGTGCCACAAAAGACCTGCCGTGTAGGGCAGCGATGCACGTTAAATCTATCGAGGGCTGAAATGTCCTCTCGTTGGTGTGGTAGTTAGGAGAGGGGGCTGCCAGCTCAGGTGTCGCCCTCGTCATTTGACCATGCTTCAAAATTACGAGGTCCATCACTAAAAGCCCTCGTGTAGCTGAACAGTGCGATGTTAATATTCAATCACTTGGCGACGGACATCGTAATTTTAAACCATGGTCAAGTGACGAGGATGACGCTTGAGCATCGCTCCCTTACACGGCGGATTTTCAGTGGTGCTGGGGTCGAACTCATGACACGCCAGCTACGAGTCCGTTACTTTGACCATTAGGCTACCGCGGCCTCACAATGTGGTTTGAAAACTGCATGTTATGAGTAAAAATATGCTGAAACATTTTGTTTACATATAAATAAGTATTCATGTAAAGTTAGACATATTGTTAAGAATATGTGTACTCCTATTTCTATAACTCTTGAAAAATTCATATGTCAGGTTACTATTACATAAAATGGTTTCCTTTCGGAAATTTTATATGAAGAGGAATATTTTTATACACATTTTCAACTATATTTCATCGCGATTTGAACTTTTAAATTTTAGATGTATTTGAATTTTGGAAGTAATGTATAACATTTCTGAAAATTTATATTTATTTCTATATTTTTCAAATTTTTTTTGCAACATCCGGAAGATTGGTTTTGCCAAATGTTAAAGAGTATAAAATTGCAATACTTTTCTAGATAAAAAAAAAAAAAAAAGACTTCCAATGCTGATATTAGATTCTTATTTTCCTTTCATACAAGGAAAAGAGGCATATTTCAATAAACTTCTGACTTCTGTTTGAAACACATCTCTCTGTATCTCTCTCAGTATCCCTCTCATACATATTAAAGTATAAAAGAATATATATTGTTACGAATTTTGTGTAATAAATGCTTAAAATAGTGCGAATAATTTATATCTGGATGTGTAATACGTAATTACGATTTTCTGCTGTATTAATTTTATGGTAAAAATGTAATATTCGCACACAAGCAACGCTGTCCTTTACATCCTAATGACAATTCAATGGAAATTTGGTGAAATGTTGGCGATAAAGCCAAGTTGGAATCATTTTTGGTGACCTTCTTGGGGACTATTTATATTTGGCGATCACATGGTTGTGTTTCTGGAAACTCTATTAATATTACAGAAGCTATTAATTTCACTGGAGAAATCTATTAATATATCATGATCTATGACGTTTGCAAATCTTTCTCGAAAGAGTTGCACAAACTATTAATAGAAGCCGCTCGCTGAAGTTGAGTCAGAATCACACACACACACACATTTCAACTGTCGAAGACTTAGTTGTGTTACGATCGAGCGATTGCTTGTGAATAATCTTTGTCATTACCTATATTTGTATTTTTAGGAACTGATAGTTGAGTCTGAGCGCTATAAAAGGTGCAACGACTTCCTAGGATTTTTTTTCTTTTTTACGAATATTGTGCGGTATTCCGTATTTCTAAGCATTGTTTTTTCCACAGTAAATTTTCATCGCTCTCAAAGAACCATTTTGCTCTTTTAGACTAATAGCGTGAAATCTTTGAATCCCGATCTAAGTAACAATATATTTCTTTGTACGTTAATATTCGTAATTTTTAATTTCAAATGTTAAAGTGAAAACTTTTCTGTGATTATAGAACTTATTTAGATTCTAAATTTGCTGTAACATAAACGAATAAATGTATCATACCATATACACACGAAATTTTAATAGCATTGGATTGCTTTCTGCACGAAGTACGTTTAAAGTTTGAAACCCGTTCTTCAGCCAAGTGAGTGATAAATATATTAACGTTGCACTATAAAGTTGCACGAGTGCTATTGGCGACGGACCTTTTAATTTTGAACCATGGTCTGGTGAAGAGGATGATACCAGTGCTGGCACCCTCTCCTAGCTTTAACACAATTCCAACGGAAGAACTTTGAGCCTCGGCAGTGTTAACGTACAACGGCCCCCTCTACGCGGCTGGTTTTTATCAGCTCCAGGACTCGAACCCGTGACATGCCAGTCACGAGTCCGTTGCCTTGACCACTAAATTACCACCGCCATCGTTAATTATCTGAAGAATTGTATTACGGGAACATATACGGACAATTCAAAAGAACGAAGACCGTCTTAAAAAGCTTCAGAGTATGTCTCATGGCAAAGAAAAATTAAATTCATCAAACGTTTCATTTTTTTATACACTAAAACATTTATTCATGATTTTTTTCATTACAAATGTGAATAGTGAATTTATGTTTCTTCTTTTTTTTAATAATTGATTACGAGTTTCTTGTTTATGAAATATGACCTGAGTTATCTTGCATATAAAAAGAAAAAAAAATACCACTTCAGTTTAAGGATTGCTTTTAAGCTTATCTGCTTTTGCTCTTTCAGTTAAGCTGTGTTGGGAAACTAAAATTTTCAAAAAATGATAGTTTGAGATTTTTTTAAATTTTTAAAATTGTGCAGATAATTACCTTTCCAAAGATACCACATTTTAATCTCTACGATAATCAGAAATTTTAAAAAATCTTATTTTAAATTTCACTCGAGCTGGCCACCTCCATTTAAAGGGCACAAACATTGTAAGCAATGCACTTCGTTTTCATTTGATAGTCGAATATGAGAAGAAAATTTATACATTTAACTTATACTGTAAGCCAAGCCTTCAGTTTTTAAATTTCTTAGCTGATTAGCAGTTTCACTGTATCTGTAATGTATAAATCTTGATAGCTCAAGTGTAGTATACAGGGAGCGACTTTGATTTAGCGATTTTTATCTAAATGTCATGGTGAGATATCAATTCATTCTAAAATAAATAATAAATATTTCAAAAAAGTACCTTGGCGATCACTTTAGTGGTCAAAAAAAAAAAGAGAGAATTGCGCCAAGTGGCTATATTACACTTTAACCATCTTGATTTGTTTACATTTTCAAAAGTGCGTAGTTGTTTTTGATATCTCATGATTTGGTTCTTTTCAGCTAGTGTTTACATAACTGCATTCAGATATTTTTCAAAATTGTTCCTATCTTCTGCATATTTTCATGCCTAAATCAACAAGATAGATTATTTAAAAAAGTTTGAATGATAATTTAATAAATGCAGATGTAAAAAAGCCGATGTGAATAACTTTATGTAATTGGAGGAAATTGTGCTGAGATGATGATGTAAGCAACTTTACCAATGGAATTAATTTATTTGACAGTGAAAAGAAAGTGTTGAAAATATGGATATTTCATATCCAAAAGATTCTTACTGGTTTTTAAATAGTTTTAGATTGTAAATATTAATTTTTTAGCCTGTTTTTTAGAAGATGTGAGATGTTTGAATTATGAAAATACAGAGCATTTTTTTGCGTGTGAATTCTATGAAAACAATGGTATTTACGTATTATCGCAACAATCGCCAACTCTGTTAATAATTCGCAAGTTGGCAACCCCGATTTCCTATGTGTCGTATCACTGAATTGACAAACAGAGGTGCTCCGCTTCATATAATGTCGCTAATAGGTTGCGATAATACGTAAGTACCAAAATAACTTTGGTGAAGCTGTTCATTTTCATTCAGAATGTCCATCTTGTAAATATGATGTATTTTTTAATTCACTATAGTGTGATAATTCTAAAAATTATGAAACTATTGCTAGAGAGAGAAAGAGGTTAGAGTATGTTGTTTGTGATGCAATGCAGATATGATAAAAATTAAAACAGCAGAGTTTCTTGGGGAGATTTTTCTTTACATAAAAACGGTTTACCTGATGTTGGTTTGGAGGCTATGAAACCTATATTTTGGAGAATTATTAAAAGTTAGTATTTGAGATTCAGAAATCCACCACTAGAGAGCTGGAGGAATCGAAACCGAAACTTTTGGACCACTCCTTCACGGGAGGACAATTCGTCATTCTTTCTGATGTCATGACTATGCGATTGACTTTCTGCCCTTCATGCCTAAGCGTAAGATGAACTCC